>WNHD01003082.1:0-25994 GCA_011057455.1 Ganaspis sp. Gsp50
AAATTTGACTGTGTTCCTGAAATTTTTTTTGAATTTACTTTCTTTTATTCAATTAAGTATAAGAAAAGCCAAAATTTTATTCATATTAGAAACACTACACTTCTTTGGATCAATATGAATTTTAACAAAAAACATGAGTTAATTTTCATTTCTTTAAAAGATCAATCGTGTTTCACGTTTTTGCAAATTTGACTGTGTTACTCAAATTTTTTTTGAATTTACTTTTTTTTATTCGATTGGGTATAAGAAAAGCCAAAATTTTATTAATTTTAGAAACACTACACTTCTTTGGATCAATATGAATTTTAACAAAAAACATGAGTTAATTTTCATTTCTTTAAAAGTTCAATCGTGTTTCACGTTTTTACAAATTTTACTGTGTTCCTGAAATTTTTTTTGAATTTACTTGTTTTTATTCGATTGAGTATGAGAAAAGCCAAAATTTTGTTCATATTAGAAAGACTACACTTCTCTGGATGAATATGAATTTTAACAAAAAACATGAATTAGTTTTCATTTTTTTAAAAGATCAATCATGTCTCACGCGTCTGCAGACTGTGTTCCTGGAATTTTTTTAGTAATCCGAATTCTACCATTACATTTGCTAGAAAAGGGCACCCGAATTCTAATATTACATTTTTCACACTTTCCTGTGTCAATATTTATTAAAACTTTATTTATTTTTATTATATTGATTTACTTATATTTATTAGAAATTTATATTTTTGAAATCCAGCAGGGGTCGGAACTGAATGAATGAAGGACTACGGAGATTATTATAGATCAAAAATAAAATAAATAAGAATTGCTTAAAATAACACGGAGATCGCCAGGATTTTTAATGCTTTCAAATTGTAGATCTTTTTGAAAGTGAAAAATCCAATTTGTGTTGAAATTCTAGTTTTAAATTATCTTTAAAGTGTTTAAAATATTATTGAGATGGTGTGAATTTTTAGTGGTTTCAAACCGTGGAGCTTTTTGTCATCTAAAAGGCTTGGCGCAATTTTACAGATATCTTGAAGAAAATTAATTTCTTTCGTTAGTTTAACCATTGTTGTCGAGTCGCATTAAATACCGAAGTATTTAAAGAGATTGAGGTTTTAAAGATCAAAATTATATACATGTACAGTAATAAAATCTCGAAGATAGTTGGAGTTTTTGATGCTTGAAAGCATTTGCTTTTTCTTACTTTTTCAGAGAGAAGGATTGAATTTGACTTTTTGATTAACTTGTTGTTTAACAGCTGGGAATAAGTTGAATCGTTAAATTGAGTTCAAATTCATGTGTGGCGAACTCAAAATCATTTATTACAAGAGCAGAGCAACATTATTATGAGTTTAATAAATCATAATTATCATTTATTGCAAAAGTTGGTGCGGGCATACGTCCACGTACTATTTTATAGAAAATTTTACAATTTAAATAAAAAATCACGTTTTTTCAATTCTTTTGAATTCCATTTCTCTCCAATTCCAACCTATTCTCTGTAAGAATCAAGTTTCAGGAAAAAAGTAATTAAAATCAATTCGCTTTTAATTTTCAAATTAACTTTTAAATTGTTTTCAATTCGCTTTTAATGTTTCAGCAACTTTTGAATTATTATCAATTCACTTTTAGTGTTTCGTCAATTTTTGAATTATTATCAATTCCACTTTACTTTTCTTATTGATGTGGTTGGACGAATAGGGTGCGTGTCTTCTAGGCCGTGAACTAGTGTTCAATTCTTCGGCTCGGCGCTTTTTTTCTGATAAAAATGTTAGAAAGTAATTCAAAATAATTGGATTTAGCTTAATTTGAACATCTTGCAAGGAATAGAAAAGAATTGGAGAGAAATGGAATTCAGAATAATTAGAAGAATTTAATTATTTTTAATTTTATCCTTCTTACTGGGTGGTTAAAATTTTTTGAATTTTACCTTACGTAATTTATGGACGGACCCTGTACATTTGCTGAAAATTTCGAATTTATGCTTTTTTAGTCAACTTGAGTTGATTTAGAACATTTTTTGGAAAATCGAAAATTGTCACGAATACAAAGCTTTCTTTATGTGGAAGCAAAATGAAAAGAGAAGTAAAATAAAATTCAAATTAGAAAAAGAATAAAAATAGAATAAAATAAAAATAGAATAAAATAAAAATAGAATCAAATAAAAATAGAATGAAATAAAAATAGATTAAAATAAAAATAGAATAAAATAAAAATAGATTAAAATAAAAATAGAATGAATATAGATTAAAAATACATTACAAACTTATTAAAAATAAAATGAAAATGAAATAAGAGGTGTTAGTTACAGAGCCTAAATGTACTCGTTTCTAAAATAAGTAGCTTCTAAGTAATGGTTTAATGTTCTTCGTAATGACCGTGGTAATTTGACTTTTTGTCGTAGTACAATCTTGCGATCGTCAGTTTTAATAGTGGTCTCATTTATGCATATAATCAACATGAGTATATAAGACAATGATCATCGTTTTGGCCGCATTCTGTACACCCGTCATACATAAGTAGTATTAACCACAATAAACTTTATTGACCCGCGCCCCGTTCTTCGGTTCAAACGACAGTAAATCAGAGTTGCCACTATTTCTAATAACCGGGACACTGGGATGCGAAATGCATTTAGGAACTGAACTACATTTCTCTCAGCGGACATTTAGGCATTTTAGATATAAATCATCACTTACCACTTTCACTACTTTCAAACAGAAACAAAAAACAATAATTTACGTTAAAAATAAAAAAACATTGATATAGTTCTCCATTATTTTCTATCTATATGAATGATATTATCGCTAACATTGATTCATACATAATATGCTTTTACTATTTCGAATCCTTGTTTTGATAAATATAATGACGATCTGGAAAGTGTATTCTATTTCGAATCCTTGTTTTGATAAATATAATGACGATCTAGAAAGTGTACAAAAACGTTTTAAATATCTAAAAATAAATTTTTAAAATATCTTGTGTACAAGGTTGATGAGCGTGGATGTGATTATAATTATCTAAAAGATTTAATTTCCAAACTATTGCCCAAAAGATTCTAAATTGTCGGAAATTATTTAATTATATTATTATTTCCATTTCAGGATACAATTAATGTTTTATCAAAATTTTATGTTTTATGATTAATCTAGGTAGTTTATTACATCACAGTTTTTTGTACAATTGCAAATTAATCACAGTATAGAATTATTTATTTATTATTATATTATTGTTAATTATTGCACTCTTTTAGAACTAATTGCAAAAATTGTTGTCACATTCAATTTTATAGTTCCTTCAAACCCATTTGTCAGAGCCAGTAATAAATTTTCAACTGTCAATATTAATTCCCACTAGAGGAATTTAAAATCATTTAACCAATTTGATTGCGATTGACAAGTAAATCGATTACATTTAATTATTGCAACAAAGTAAATAACATTTTTAAGAATTACAAAACGATAATAAAATTCAATAGATTAAGAATATAAAATAAAAATATAAAAATAAAAAATCGCACAAATTAACAACATTGTGCTAAATTCAATTGGTAATTTTAAATCTAAATATTATCAAAATCCATCTTCTTTTCTCAGTGCATCGATTCTTTTATAAACCTTAAATTCATTAAAAACCTTTAAATTAATTAAAATTCTTAAATTCATTAAAAACAGTTTAAAAAGAGGTACAAAATAGCACCGAGATTCGAGAAAAATTTGAAAATCGGTACTAAAGGTACCAAAATTGATTGAAAAATATATCAAAATCAAATATACCGAAATTTGTTGAAATAAAATGAAATCAATTTTAAAACGTATCAAAATTAATTCTAAAAAAACATGCCCAGTTTGGATTGAAAAAGTCCAATTAACGTTTGGGCAAAAATCACTTTCAGTGAGTGAAAATCTATTACGCGGAGAATAAAATGGAATAAGAAAATATTCGTTTCGATAAAAATAGTCGAAAAACTATTTTAAAATTTAAGAAGCAGAATATCCATTTTGATGAGAATACTTTTGCAAATCAAAGGTGAAAATACAACTTTGAAAATCCCTTTCCACCTAAAAGAAGAAAAGCATTGTTGTAGTTTTAACGATAAATATGAAAATAAAGTATCTATTTTATTTTATAAATAAAAAATGATAAACATTAATAAATATTAAATAATTCAACATTAATGAATAACTAATGAATTAATAATTATCGAAAGTAAAAAATTGTCGCTAAAGAAATAAGAAATTAAGAGATAAATTTAATTTTTTAAATTAATTTAAAATAATTAATTAAAAAAATTAAAAATAATTAATTAAAAGAATTAAAAATAATTAATTAAAAAAAAGAATAAAAATAAATAAAAATAATTTTTTAAATTAATTTTTCATTTAAAATATACTTACTCCAGTAGTGACTCCTATTAGAGAGTCTGCTTCACAACTGAGTTTCACTTTTAAACTAATAACTATAAATTGCACAAATTGTTTTTCCTTTTTAATATAGCTGATCAGTTTATTTATATTTCTAAGATCCAATGCAGCGTCCACTTCATCCAACAACAAAAAGGGTGCCGGATTTACTCTGTAATTATTAAGTTAAAATAAATATTATTAATTGTAATAAATTGTTAATTGAAAAATAACATTTCGATTGAAATAGTCAACAGTTCAAAAAAGTAATGAAAAACAATTTTGTATTAAAAAGATCGAAAGCAATTTTGTATTAAAAAAAATGTTCAAAAAAATTTTGTATTAAAAGCAAGTTTGTATTAAAAACATCTCTTTTTTATAATTTAGTTAAAGAAAAATACAATTAAACGAAAAGTATTGAAAAATTATTCGTAATTAAGTACGTTTAATTTTGCTATTTACTTTTGAATAGCAAATAGTAGTGCAAAAGCAGAGATAGTTTTTTCTCCTCCAGAAAGGCCTTCCATAATTAGAGCTTTTTTTCCAGGAGCAACACAGGCGTAAACTATTCCACTTAAGTAAGGTTCCTCTGGATTTTGTGCAACCAGTAAAGCTTGAGCGGAATTATTTTGCGTCAAATCCTGAAAACAGGTTTTAATTTTTCTAGAGTTTCAGTTTCTTTAATTTTACAACATTTTTAATTTTTAAAACTTTTAGATTTTAAAGTGTTAAGTTTATAAAGCTTAAGGTTTTATAATTTTTAATTTTAAAGTTCTAAGGTTTTAGATTTTGTAAGTTTTAAGTTTTATTTTTAATTCTGTTTTTTGCTTTCACTTTTCATAGATAATAAAATCTTTTAATTCATGGAGATGCCATATTCTGTTTTCAATCTTTCGCACCTTGTAAATGTTATCGAGAATATTGACAATTTTGTCGAGAAAAGACTGAAAGATGTCGGTCCTTCTAGCTTTCACGTCTTCAAAGATATCCTTAGCTTTTTTGGCTTTTTCCTTCATTTCCTGAAGCTGCTTGTCAATCTCTTTACTCCGTCGCTTCAATTCTTTCAATCTTTCTGAAGCCTATATCAAACAAATTTAATTAACCAGGATCAAAAAATCTCTAAAAATCAAAATTGTGAAAGAAAAACTAAACCCGTTGATTTGGAGCTCTGAGACTATTGAGAGTTTCCTGAACTTCATGAATTGCCTTTTCCAATTCTTTTTCAATTGTTGACTTGTTTTCGTTAACTTTATATTCTTCGCGCAAATCACTGTAGTTCACTTGCAGAGAATTTTCATCCTCTGTTTCTTCAGAATTGAAATAAATCTCCAAATTTCCAGACACCAGGGGGAGATCCACTCCAAGTGACTGTAAAATTTGATTATTTTAGTTTAATACAAATAGGAATTAACTAAGTGAAGAAAATTCACAACAACGTTAAATGGATTAAAAACAATTTAAAAAATCACCCGACAAGTTCGTAGCGTTTCCTTCCTTTTAGTTCTAAGAACCGATTTCTCTTCGTTTATTTTTCTAAAATCTTGCTTTATTTTCTTAATCTCTTGAGCTTTGTTTTTTAAAATCTTCTCATAGCCTTGACATACTTCGAGGGCTTTTTTTATATCAGTTGTCTTCACTTTTACATTATTGCGCTCAGTCTTCAATTCATCTTCGAGGTTCTTCAATTCTTCTTTCACAATCTTTTCTTCATCAATTTTCTGGTCCAACTCGGTCTGCTCCCTCGAAGCTATTTCTTTCAATCTGGATATTTCGCCTGCAAAAGAATTCGAAAATAAAAAATGCAAAAGAATGCAAAAAATGCAAAAGAATGCAAAAAATGCAAAAGAATGCAAAAAAATGTAAAAGAATGAAAAAAATTCAAAAGATAATGTGCGTAATTCTCACTTTCAAAGTCCTGGTTTTCTTCATATTCTAACTGAGTGTCAATTCTATTAATTTGTGCTCGTAATTGCTGAATTCTTTCAGAGGTTTTTTGAAAATCCGTGTCACTTGTTTCATACTCTCGTATATTCGCAAAGCCAATTTGCAGACAGAAATCTGCAAAGATTGCATCTTCGATTTCTGACATTTGTAGTCTTACGGCATCAATTGCTTCAGTTTTTACCGAAATTTCTCGCTCAATTTCTTCTATTACGTTCTAGGTTAAACACAAAGATTGTATTATTTAAAATCAAGTAATAATATAGATGATAATAATAATAATAATGATAATAGTAATAATGATGATAATAATAATGATAATAATAATAATAATAATAATAATAATAATAATAATAATAATACCACACAATATCGTGCCCAAATGCATTTTCCCTCTCCAAAACTTGTTTTGTAAAAAAAAATTAATAATAAGAATAATAATAATAGTAATGTAATAATTATAGAAAAAATTCTTACAGAAATTTCTTTTTCTTTGTCTTTCAAAGCGTTCAGTTTAGTTTCTAATTCCAATTTTTCCTTGACCTGCAAACACAAATTGTACATTTATTGAAGTTTATTGAAGTTACTTATTGAAGTATAAGTTCCAGAAAACAAGACCATTACTTACAAGAGAATCTAAATGATCTTTCATAAATTTTTCCATCTTTTTCAAACCTTCAATTTTCGATTCAATATATTCCAAGTTATTTTCTTCGCGAAGTTTTTGCGACAAAACGTTTAAATCGTCCTTCAATTTGCGCTAAAAGAAAATTATTCCTTAATTTTTATTAAAATATAAATACAAACTTTTAGTCAAAAAGAAGTGTGAATTTTTGAGAAAAGACAAATATAATTTTTTGATAAAATATAAATGTAAATTTTTGATTATATATAGATTTTTGTTAATATAAATGGAAAAAATGTAAAGATAAAAGAATATTAATAACTAAATTAATTAAATTAATTTAATAATTAATTTATAATAATAAAACAGAATAATAAAATAATAATAAAATAGAAATGTAGTAAATTTATGAATATGAACACGAGAATTGCGTTGAATTAAAATTAACTTGATTTTGAACAAAAATAACGTAATTTATAAAAAAGAATGCAACAAATTGAAACTGAATTAAATTCCGCTTAAATTTTACAACCAAACTATAAATTCAAAAAAGAGATTCAAATTTAAGACTAATTACCTTTTCTATTTTCATACTTTGGATTTTTCGTTCATCCCATTGTTTTATTCTTCTAATTAAATCGAAAGATCCTCCAGATATCGATCCGTGCTGTTTAAACATTGTTCCATTTAAAGCTACGCACTAAAAATGTTGTTAAAAAATATTTAATTACCTATATGTTATAAAAACAATATTATTTATAAAATAAATTAATTATACACTTTTTAGAAGTTCCTTTTGCACTTACAGTATATCCCAATTTTCTTCCTTCTCTTGTTTCGGAACAAGAAGACAGTTGTTTTGCGCGTTCAATATTTTCACAAATTAGTATTTTCTTCGTAATTAATCTCACTGCTTGCTCAATTTCCGGATGAAAATTGACAACGTCCAATGCCAATTTTGCACCTTCGATGGTTCTAAAAAATCATTAATTAGTTGGGAATTATTCTATTGCAGAAGCATAGTACATTTCACGCCTTCGAAAATTACTGAAAAACGTTTCAATTAGCTTACCTTTTTAAAAAAAAACTTTAACAGAATTTTTATTTTTATCAAATAACTAATAATATTGTAATCAAAATAATTTAAAATTATAATCAAACTTTGATTATTCTAGGGTTTGAGCTTTGATTTGAGGAGCTACTTTTTGAAATTTGTCGCTTTTAGTTAATTTTTTAAACAACGGTAAAAAACGACACATCGTTCTGATAAGAATTGTCCTACAATTTTTTGTAATTTTAATTTTTGTAAAATTTTCTAAAATAAATGTCAAAAATGTAATTGACAAATTAACGGAAAAATACAAATACTGGAAAATGAGAGAATTGATGGAATCTTTTTTGCAAAGTCCTGGAAAAATGTACTTTCTAGAAAATTGGACTTTAATATCGTCTCGATGACAAATAGAATATTTTTTGTGTCCAAGAATTAGTGGTATCGGTTTTTTGTTTCCAATAGGGTTGAATAAAAGAAACAAAAACGAATGAAGGCGAAGTGAATTGATTCCTCTTACCGAAGTCTTTCGCTGATTTGTTCTGCTGAAATGTTGTCTAAAGGAATAAACATTTCCCTTGGCAATTTATTGTCTTTCAAAACCTGAATGCAATTTAAAGCCGTTTCTGTGGTTTTCACAACAATAGCATCGGCACGATTGTTGAAAATTTTAGTAAACGCCAACTGATAGCGGGAATGAATCGGTTCGCATAAATCGGCAATTCGACCAAACTGAAATTTTTTGTTTTTGAGTTAACAAGATTGAAAATATAAAATGTGAAGTCAAAAAGAAATTAAAAATTCGCACCACGTCAGGATAAAGAGTTTGCATGAATTTTAAGGACTCAACCTTCTTCTTTTCAAATTCCGAACAATCTTTAGCATACGCGGCATTTTTTAATCCTTCCGTAATTTGTTCCATTTTCTCCGATAGCTCCTTGAATTGATTTCGATCGTCATCCAACTGCTGTTTTAAAGAATCCCGAAGCTGCTCTTGTTTTACTAGAGAATTTCTCGTCTTCTCCAAGTTCTGCTGTAAATTACTAATCTGTTCTTCGAGTTTTCCATAATGATTCTTCGATAATTTAAAACGTTTAGAGACGTCATTTCTTTTTCGAGATTCATTTTCAAGTCTGTCCTGACACTGTTGCAATTCACGCAATTGCGATTCAATTTCAAAAGAATAGAGCTCATCAGTTTGATGTTTTACCTCCAATTTTAATCTTTTGTATTCCTGGAACTTTGGGCAGTGAAATATAAATGAAAACATTCAGAAACAGACAAGAAAAATTACAATTATTCATTTAACAAAAAGTACTACCTGTATTTCGTCAAGAAATTTAGGACTCGATGAAACTCGTTTATTCAAATTCTCCAACTCGTTCCCAATTAATTCTCTATTTTTCTTAAGATCAAGAATGTTTTCTTTTTGAAATTCTAACTTCCTTTCGAAATTAGCCAAATTTCTTGAAATTTCGTCTTTTCGTTCCTGTATCAATTTTATTTCTTCTTCAAGATCTACAGAAGCTGCCTTTTTCCCTTCCGCTAAAATCTCTCTCTCTTTGAGGACTTTTTTTAATTGGCTCATTTTTACTTTCTCGGCATCAATACTTTCAGTCATTTCGTCTAAAATTCGTTTTGCTTCCGCTTCCTCATTTTTTGCGACTTGTTGATCTTCTATTTTAGACTGAAACTTGTTGTCTAGATTTTCTAGCTCTTCTTCCATGTGATAAAGATTAAAGAGGAACCTTTGTCTTTCCAAATTTCTCTGAAATCAATTTATTGATCAGTATTGAATAATGAAATTAATAAACTTCTCATAATTAGCAAAATCTGTACCTCTTTTATCAAAAGATTTCCAAAAGCATCAGCCTCTTTACTTGCAGCAGATAATGATCTTTTTTCCAGATTGAGAACTTTCCATTTCTCGTAAATTGATTGTACTTCATTTTGGATTTCCTCCATTTCTTGTTTGGCTCTAAAAATAAAAATGCGGTTATTTATATGTAGATTGTACTTTTAATTGAATTACCTTTTAATGCAATTTATTTATTGTTCGTTTCTTCAATTTATTCAATTATTAATTCATTTATTTATTCATTTATTTATTCATTTATTTATTCATTTAGTTATTCATTTATTTATTTACTATCATTAATTTACTTCTCTAATTTATCATTATCATGTTTTGAATGATTGACTAACTTACTGAATATATTCATTTTTAAGATTTTCAGAGCCACATATTCGTTCGAAATATTTGCATCTTTCGTTTGGATCTTGCATAGCAATACATTCAATATCTCCTTGAAAAACTAAACAATTTTTACCAGCATCACGAATTCCAATGCGATTCAGTTCTTTTTGATAAACTTCCCTTGTGACAATCTAATTAAAAAACAAATAATTAACAACAAAAATTTTTACTAAAAGCAAAAAAAATAAAGACAAGAAAAAATGCTACAAAATTTCTAAGCAAACACCGAACATTTAATGTTCAGTGCTAGAAAAAAGAATTAAAAAACGAATATTTCTTGTCAATCTCCAAATTTTAAATCTTTTAGTGTTTTTATAAATTCTGTTCATATGTATATTTAATATCTATTTATATTCTTATATTTTCATAATTAATGCGTTATAAGAGAAAAATTAATTTTTCTTTATTTTTTTATAACTTATTGTCAGTTTATATTTTAAAAAGAACTTGCAGATGAATCGATTTCGTATTGATTTCTCCGAGAAATTCCATGCACAAGTCGTTTAAATATTTTTTCAGTTTCATTTTCCAAACTGAATGTTAGTTTGACGTAGCAACTGAAACAAAAAAAATGAAATTAATAAAGAAAAAACACATAAAAGAATAAGCACATAATTATCGTGTGGAAAATAAAAGAATAGTTAAAGAATTAAATATAAATATAATAAATCAAAAGTAAAAATTTACTTTTCCAAAAAAATGTCTGACAGAATAACAATTATTTTTCAAACACATTTTTTAGGTTAAAAATATACACTATTAAAAAAATATACGTTATTAAATTATTATATTATACTTTAAAAAATGTCTGACAAACCTGTTTGATGTCAATTTTTCTTCTGAACCATCATAAAGAAGCTCCGATAACTTGCTAACACGAAAATTCGTATATTTTCCTCCCAAACCAAATCCGATCGCATCCAAAAAATTTGATTTTCCTGTGAGAAATATAAATCTCAAATAAAGACAACACCTTCTATTGAACTTACAATCTAACAAAATCACAAAAATAAAGTACCCGATCCATTTGGTCCAACAACAGCCGTAAATTGACGAAAATCGTCAATTTTTGTCAAATCTTTGTACGATTTGAAATTAGAGATTTCAACACTTTTCAATTGACACGAATTCATGTTTATTAATTCGACAAGAAGCGCCGAAATCTAAAAAACACGAGTCGTAAATTGCGACGCTCGATCAGTGTTACAAGTAAGCAGTACTGGTCTAAACTAAAAAGTCGTAAAAATTGTAAACGATCAACTGACAAATTCCAGGAATTTTTCAAAAACTAGCAAATCGAACGTTCCAGGAAAAAAAACCGCGGCATTGCGCAGTGCATCTTGTTCGCGAATCAGATTAAAGATATTTCCCGCTTACTGATTTTCAGGCAATTTGAGTGGTTCTTTAATTTATTACCAACAATCCCCCCCCATAACCAAAAAACCCATGACAAATATATTACCATAAAAATCAATATCCCTAGAAATCAAATCCCCCAGACTTCATGAAGAAAAATTATCCAAATTAATGAGTGATTGCGTAAATTACGTAGGCTACGTATTTTTGGAAACTTTTCGCTATTGTGTCTTGTGGATTTCATCTTAATGTTTTATCCTTTTCTAATTCATGCAATCATGCATGAGTTAAAAAAAGGCAAAGAACTAAAATAAAATGGTCTTTCTCTAGTCTTTGTAATGTAAAAACACAATTTCCCAACTCTGGCAACGTCGCAATAGCATTTTTGGAGTTCATTGGCAACAAGCAGGCCTGGCAACAAGGGCAACAAGCATGCGACTTGTGACCTTGCTTGTGACGTTTGTCAATTAATTTGAATTCTTATTTTTCGAAAGAAACTGCTCTGCAACGACGTAATGATTTTAAAAACAGGTAACTATGTCATTTGTGTTCATTAAATTTTATGTTTTCTAAAATGACTCGGGTTTTTTCTGTGCAAAGTGTCGCAAGTATCAAATATTGTGTGATAACCTCAAAATACACAAAACTTCTTTGTTTTCTTTGGTTTTTAGTTTTCATAAACACAAGAAGAAAGATTGTTTTTTTTTAACAAAATCGTTTTTTTAATAAATATATTTTTTCTAAATTGAATATCATCTTGAAGTTAGAAGTAACAAAGTGAAAATAACTGGATTTTTATGTAATCAAGAAACGTCAAACTTTGACATATATTTTTTCTTCGTGTATTACTAATTGGATTTTCATTTTGTTTTCTGTTTATGATGAATACATACATACAGATGATCCACTTTGTCTCATTTTTCCCTAAAGATTATTATCATTCGTATCAATAAGATATCAACAAGCATATCGGTCGTGAATTTTTGAGATTATTCAAATTATCTGATAACAATAAGTTGTAAAAAAATAAACGTATTTTGGTAATTATTTTTCAATCACTTGTTAATTTCAACAATTATTCATCTATTTTTGCAAGTGTTTATTAATTAGTTTTATCCGTGATATATTAGTTTAGCAATCATTTACCTATTTCTAACAATTTACCTATTTCTAAGGAACAAAAAAAAGTTCGTCTTTCAACAATCTATAATTCATAAACAGATTAATTTTTTAATTTTCCATATAAAGATAATAATTTATTTCCTTATAAAATAGTAATTTCATTTTTTATATAGTTATAATTTCATTTTTCATAAAATAGTAGTAATTTTTATACTTTGAATTTTGCAGGAATTTACGACAGAGTTGACGAAAAATCACAATCTGAAAATTGAGGTCTTAATAGAGATTCAAAATGTTAAATACGATTAAAAATAATCCTTGTCTCGAGAAAAGTTTGTCTCTTGGAATAGATGAAGCTTGTTTTAGTGTAAATAATGAAACTCCGGAAAAATTAACATTATTTTCCGTTATCCACGATTGCTACGTAGTAAATGTGAGTTCAGATTTTAATCATTCTTTTGCTTTTTTCAAATTTGCTTTTGTTTTGCTTTTTTGTTTTTACATTTATTACTTTCACTCATTCTTTGTCATTTAATTAATTTCTTTGTCACTTAATTTACCTTTTTGGTAAATTTTAACTGTTAATTTAAAATTTCCAGTGCAATGCATCGAAGTGGGCAGAATTACCCCCAAACAGTAACACAACTGTTGTTGCTGACGCAAAATTACCATTGCATTTTTATTTTGTAGATCCAAGCGGTTATGAGTGGTGCCAGTAAGTATCAATAAATTGTACCTTTATTCAATTTTTGTAAACAAAATGTTATCTACTTTGTCTCTTAATTTTATTTTCTATGTTTTTTAAAAGTTTTTTCAACTTTTGACTTTCTTCAACTTTTTGTTCAATTTTTTTAGCATTTTTCAAAATTAATATATATTAATATTTATTTATAAACATTTATTTTTAAAATTAAATAAAACATGCCCGTCACTGATCATTTATATTCCATTTTTTTCAGTGAAACATACAGTTTCAGACAATATGGAAATTATGGTTGGAATATTACTTCCGCAAAAGGAGGTTGCTCTTCAATTTATACTTTGTATCAATCTTGGAATCCTTATTTGCGTAAGTATGCCTAATATAAAATAATCAAATTAATATTATCACCTTCAAAATATGTGTTTCTAAAAAAACAAATTATTAAAAGCAATTTATTAAAAGCGACTTTTCAATTTTTTGTACATTGATTTTTTAAATTCTTTCAAAATCAATAAGCATTATGTGAAATTTAATAATATTTAATATTTATTAAGTTATTGATATTTATTTATTAATATTAATTCTTTATATTTAATTCAGTTCATTAAAAACAAACGTTATATTTGTCACATATCCTTAACATTGTGTTATATTTACTAATTATATATTTTTATTGTTTACTTCTAATAAATAACTAACTAACTTCTAATAATAAATAATAAATAACATTTGTAACCATAAATAATAGTTGCAAGAATAAATAAAACGTTTTGCTTAAAACGATTATATAACATAAATTCTATTTTAATTCAATCTTTAACTATTTTCGTTTGACAATTTATTTTTCGAATTTTTCAATTTTAAATCATTTTTATTGCAGCGATCTTAGCAGCAGTCATGCTGTACGTACTAGTTGCCACCGTTTATGCGACTTCGAAAACAATCGTAAAAACAGTGAAGCTTTTTCGAAATCGAGAAAATGGGTTAGAAAATGTACGTATATAAAATGTTTTTAAGTACAAATAAGCTCAATTTACGAGCCAAACAATTTATTCTGATGTCTGTTATCCTAGGGTCACGAAAGATTACAAGATTCCGAAACTGGTCCGATCACTGTGTCTAAAACCTCTTCCAGAATGAAATCCGTGGATGCGTTTCGCGGGTACTTCTATTTAAAGCTTTTAATATTCAAATTTTATTATTACTTTTTAACATCTTTTTTTAATTATGTTTTTCTTTTTGAAAACATTTATAAAAATACTTTTTTTAATTTCCAACATTTTCAGTTTATGCATATTTTATATTATAGCATATTTATATTATATTATTTATTTTAGTATTTTAATAAGTAAATTATAGTATTTTAGTATTTTAATAAGTAAATTATAGTATTTTAGTATTTTAATAAGTAAGTTATAGTATTTTTGTACTACCGTGCGCAAAAAACTCAACTTTCTACGCACTAGTGCGTAAAAAGTACTTTTAGCGCACTAGGGAGCTTCAAAAGTCGAGTTTTTTAGCACACAGTTGTACAGTATTTTAGTATTTGTAATCAATTTTTTTTATATATTTACAATTCATGCTTTCTAATATTTATAATTCAATGTTTTTCATATAGTTGTATTTTTATTTTTTTAGAATTGCGATTCTTCTCATGATATTTGTCAACAACGGTGGAGGAAAATATTATTTCTTCGAGCACAGCCCTTGGAACGGCCTCACTGTCGCGGATCTCGTTTTGCCTTGGTAATTATTATTATTATTATTCTTATTATTATTATTAATTTAATTTTGCAAAACAATGAGTTTTCGATTTATTATTTGGTGTGAAAATGTTCCCATCGTACAAACGTTTAATTGAATTTTTCGTTAATTTTTTGAATGTAACTAAAAGTAATTTTTTTAGGTTCGCTTGGATTATGGGATTCATGATAGTTAAAGCAATTCGAGTGAGTCTTCAATTATCAATTTCCCGAAAACGGATAATATTCAGACAACTGCGTCGAACTTTAATTCTCATTTTTCTCGGATTAATGATCAATTCTTACACACAAAACAAATATACTTTGTGGAATCTCAGATTTCCCGGAATTTTGCAACTCCTGGCAGTGACATTTTTCATTTGTGCGAGCGTCGAGACGATATTTCTAAAGCCACAGAGAAGCTTTCAGGTTGGTCTGAAAATAATTATTTATTTTCTTTATTAGCAGAAAGAGACGACAAAATTTATTGCTAAACTGTAAATTGCATTGTGAATTCTATTGTAAATTCTATTGTAAATTCTGTTACAAATTGTATTGTAAATTGTATAAAGGTACAATTGAATTGAATCTCCACAATTGTCATACAATTGTAACAAAGCATACAATTGGATTTATCGTGTACAGGAATTTATACAAATTCTGCGTGTTTTTAGAAAGCAATTATTAATAAGAAAAAGAAAGAGTAATAATAATCTTTCAGGAGGTTTTTTTGCAGTATGGAAGATTAGTGTTCCTTTCGGATATTTTTGACAGTTGGGCTCAGTGGCTAATTATACTTGGATTCACGACATTGCACACTCTATTGACATTTTTGTTGCCTGTCCCGGGCTGTCCCACTGGATATTTGGGACCTGGTGGACTGCATCGTCGAGGGAAATACGCTAATTGCACTGCAGGCGCAGCTGGTTATATAGACCGACAAGTGTTTGGAGATCACATGTACAACAAAACGGAAAATACTCTTTTTGGCCACACAATGCGATACGACCCGGAAGGTGAGTTGTTCTTCAAACTATTCACTTTCATTCTTTTATTTATTCTATCAACAGGGTTTCTACAACTCTGGAAAACATGGAAAACCTGGAATTCTCATGGAATTTCATTATTCCTCATGGAATCATGGGAATTTCATGAAATTTTCAATCATATCATGAAAATTTATTTTTGTTATTTAATTTCTTTACTTTATGGTGTTCATTAAGATTTATCAAAATTTTATACTAGTTTTTTACAGAAGAAACTTCAAACTATTTCAAAATTTTAAGAAATACTTAAAAATATATAAATGTACTTGAAATTACTTTAAAATACTTCCAAATATTTAAAAATACTTAAAATATCTTTAACATATTTATAAATACTTCCCAGTGGTTCAAAATACTTCAAAATATTTCAAAATACAAATAATGTCTTAAAAATATTCCAAAATACTGAAAAGTACTTTAAATATTTCTAAATACTTTCCAACATTTAAAAATTTTAAGAAATACTTAAAAATATTTAAATGTACTTAAAATTAATTTAAAATACCTCAAACTAATTTCAAATACTGCAAACTGCTTAAAAATACTTCAAACTACTTCAAAATATTTAAAAATACTTAAAATATCTTTAAAATATTTTCAAACATTTCCCAATGCTTCAAAATACTTTAAAATGCTTCAAAATACTTCAAAATATTTCAAAATACTAATAATGTCTTTAAAATATTCCAAAATACTGAAAAGTATTTTAAATATTTCTAAATACTTTCCAACATTTAAAAATTTTAAGAAATACTTAAAAATATTTAAATGTACTTAAAATTACTTTAAAATACCTTAAACTAATTTAAAATACTTCAGACTGCTTCAAAATACTTAAAATTACTTCAAAATATTTAAAAATACTTAAAATATCTTTAAAATATTTCAAAAAACTTCCCAATGATTGGAAATACTTTAAAATGCTTCAAAATACTTCAAAATACTTCAAAATACTTCAAAATATTTCAAAATACTTATAATGTCTTTAAAGTATTTCTTAATACTTTACAATATTTCAAAAATTTAAGAAATATTTAAAAATATTTAAATGAACTTAAAATTACTTTAAAATACCTCAAACTAATTTAAAATACTTCAGACTGTTTCAAAATACTTCAAATTACTTCAAAATATTTTAAAATACTTAAAATATCTTGAAAATATTTCAAAACACTTCGCAATGATTCGAAATACTTTAAAATGCTTCAAAATACTTCAAAATATTTCAAAATACTTAAAATGTCTTTAAAGTATTTCTAAATACTTTCCAATGTTTCAAAAATTTAAGAAATACTTAATATTTAAATTATTATATGCTTAATATAATATTTAAATAAACTTAAAATTACTTTAAAATACTTTAGACTAATTAAAAATACTTCAGATTACTTCAAAATACTTCAAATTACTTCAAAATATTTAAAAATACTTTAAATATCTTTAAAATATTTCCAAAAGCTTCCCAACGCTTCAAAATATTTTAAAATACTTCAAAATATGTAAAATGTAAAAAACATTTCAAAACACTTAAAACTACTTTAAAATACGCCAGTCTTGTTCAAAATGCTCAAAAATACTTAAAATTACATTAAAATATTTGCAAGTACTTCCCAATATTTCAAAATATTTAAAAACACTTCAAATTACTTCAAATTTTTTCTCAAAAATACTTCCTAATACTTCAAACTATTTTTAAAATCTCGTTTACAATACTTTGAAATATTTTTGAAAAAGCAAAAATACTTAAAATTATTTAAGTATACTTAAAATTACTTTAAAATATTTTAAAATACTTAAAAATTCTTTATATTACTTTAAAATACCTCAAAATATTTCAAAGTAACTAATATTTAATAGTATTAGTGTTTTAAATATTAAATAAAATATAAGCATATTTTAAAATACCAATTTTCAAAAATATTCTAAAAGTATTATGATTCTTCATACTACTTCAAAATCCTTCAGAATATTTAAAAATGCTTCCAAATATTTAAAAATGCTTCGAAATATTTCAAAATACTTCAAGACATTTAAAAATACTTCAAGACATTTAAAAACACTTGAAAATATTTAAAATCGTATGAAAATTAGAAATAATGATTTTGAGTGATTCAAATTCTACAGGAAATTATTTTTTAAAAAATTTTCGTTTTCAAAAGTAATTTAAATTCTTATTGAATAATTCATTGTTTTATGAAAATATGCATTAAAAAATATGGAAATTTGTCTATTTTTTTCATGAAATCATGAAAAGCTCATGGAATTTTGGGGAGAAAAATTTGTAGAAACCCTGTATCAATCTTTTTAAATTCAATCCAAAGAAATTAATAATTTCCTACGTGAATCTCCCGCTGTAGCGCGCCTATTGCTTGTTAAAAAATATTTTTTCTTTAAATGAATTTTAACCAAATTTTCCTTTTTGGCAGGAATATTGAATACATTATCGGCAGTTTTAATCGTTTACTTTGGAGTCCACGCTGGCAGAATTTTTTTCACGTATTACCAATGCACTTCAAAAATGATTCGTTGGTTGGTATGGTCTATTATAACGGTGAGTATTTATTTTAAATACCATAATGTATTTAATTATTGAACGCATTGATGAAAAAATAATAGACACAATTTGAACAGTGGTATTTTGTTTTACGGGCTATGAGAATCCATTTAAATTATCCATTATTATTTTAATAATTTTAATATTTTAATAGTCCATTACTTAATTGGGACTTTTTTTTAATTTTGTGCATTGTTCTGCGATCTTCTTTTATCAATCGTAATTACAAATTTACATTTTTAAAAAAAAAATCGTACTGTACAAAAATTAGTTGCAGTATTTTTTTGTAAATTATTCAATTTTTTACTAAATTTTGTTTCGGCTGTCCAAAAAAATTTCAATTGAATAACCATTTTTCTTTCAATTAGGGTCTCATTGCTGGAATTTTATGTAATTTTGATAAAGACGATGGAGTGATTCCAGTAAGCAAAAATATGATGTCTTTGTCGTACGTTCTTGCCACCTCGTCTTTTGCATTCCTTCTGTTTACAATATTGCATTTATTAATTGACTTCAAAAAGTATTGGACTGGTGCACCTTTTATTTATGCAGGTTTGTAATCATATTCACAGAATTTATAAAAATTTAAATAAAAACAATGCTTCCTTATGAGGAAGCAAAAAGTACTTTCTTTTACATTCTTGTGACCAATTTTTAGTTTAAAATTGCTATCCTTTTTCGTTGAAATTAAATTGCAATGTACTATTATTGCAATAATTAATTAATATCATTGCAATTAAAAATTATATTTGCAAATTGCATTTGTGCGTCAAACTTTTGCGTTAACAAAATTATCATTTTTCAAGGAGCGAATCCAATTCTACTTTACGTGGGACATTATTTGACAAAAGATCTATTTCCTTGGGCTTGGGGAATAGTTGGAACACCGTCACATTCTTCTTTATTATTCATGAACTTGTGGACCACTGTTGTTTGGGGTTTGATTGCCTACGGGCTCTACAAGAAAGAATTTATTTTGAGTATTTAAAAAGGTATTTAAAAAGGTATTTAGAAAAAGAAAGTGCGCACTGCACTTTATACAAAAGAGAATTATACATTTAATTTGTTTAATTATTTTATATTGTATACTTTTTTTATTTATACGGAAAATTTGCTATTTTCGTTTTTCGAATTTAAGAGATTTTCGCTAATATACAGTATTTTGTGATATTTACTACTTATGTTATTTATGTACCTTCATACCTTCCCAATCAGTGTTATTATAAGCGAGGGCATTATTTTGTTTTTTAATATTATTTAATAATCAATAATGCGTTCATAAAAAAGATACTTTCGAAAAAGGAAACATTGTATGTATTTTTAGTATTGGTCAGTTTTAATAAAACGCAGCGAAACTGTTAAGAACGACTTTTCTTTCAAAAATATTTTTTTATTGTATAAGCAAACTTTTATTATAAAGATTGCAAGAAATAATTTTAAAAAAATGTAGAATATGGATAGAGAGAGAGAGAGAGAGAGAGAGAGAGAGAGAGAGAGAGTTTTTTTAATTTATTACATAAACTAATTATTAATAAACTAATAATAGTAATAATGATAATAATAATAATAATAATAATATAATAATAATAATGACAACAATTCTGTAATAATTCCATAATAATTCTTATAAATTCTAGAATTGTAAATGAATCCTGTTTCTGATGTACATGTTCATAAAGAAATATTTCTAAATGTAATTTTTATCGTACTTATTCAATGATTTAAAGTTGTCTCACCTCTTTCAAGAAAATGAGAAACTTCAATCATCTCTTTCTTCCGGAGGTTTATACGGAAGATTTAAAATCTTAAATATGTCTTCTTCACTCGTGATTGTTTCTTCTTGGCCTGGAACTCCTTAAAAAATGTATTGTCATTTTATTATAATTTTATCAAGCATGTTAATAAATCAAACAAAATGTGCAAAAATACCACACAAAAAAAATTAATAAAATAGAAGCAAATCGAACTAAAAAATAAAATTAATAACGGACACCAAATGACACTAATAGATTTTATTATTAGTATATTTTTCATTTTTTTTACCTTCTGGAGTTAAATGTCTTAATGAGTATTCATTTAAAGTGAATTTTTTTTCCAAAGCGTGAGTTCGCATTTCTTTATTAAATAAATCACTCCCTGTGAAGTAAAGAACTGCACAATAGTATTGATCATAAGGAGCGAGTCTTATGTCTAATCTTCTGAACAAAGCTTCCTTTTTCGTGGAAAGCTTGCAAACTCCCTGCAAAAAATCCAGACAAATTCAATTAAAATTAAATTGATTGAAATTAAATTAATTATTTCGACAAAATAAACAATTAATTAAAAATAAACAATCAATTCAACAAAATAGACAATTAATTAAAAAATAAACAATCACAAAACAAAATAAACAATTAATTAACAAAATAATCAATCACAAAACAAAATAAACAATTAATTAACAAAAATAAACAATCAAAAAACAAAATAAACAAATAAGAAAACGCAATAATAATTAATTAATTACATTAATGGAAATGAATTAAAAATCATTCAACATTAATTTTCTTGTTTTTTAAGATTCGTCTTCTCATTAATTTTACTTTAAAAACTTTAGTTTCAAAATGAAATTCAACTTCAAAATAATTGCAAAAAACTGCTTGAAAACACATTAAATCATTTTGGAGAATTTTAGGTTTATTTTTTAAATTATTAAATTATTAAATCATTATTGAAAAATGAGAAAAGCGTTTAAAATTTTTTTATTAATTAGTAATAAATAAATTAATTTCAATAATTTATAAATTCATTTTAATAATTAATGAATTTATTTTTGAATGTTTTGAAACTTTTTTTAATTGCAGAACACCTATTTAAACTCTTTTCTGAAATCTTGCTTCTAGTTTTCTTAATCTGTTTTCTTAATCATGCGCAGTGTTAAGGCTAATTTGCTATTTTTTTAAAAATTTAAGATTAATTTGTGAATAAAAAGAAAATTGCAATTTACCATGAATTTAGTTTCTCCGAGAGAAATCGTATCAGTGATGAATTTCACTTTTTCAAGGCATTGAACGACAGATTTCAACAATTGAGTATGCTTTTTCGATTTTTTACCAGAAGATGTAAAACTCGGGTGAGTTAGCAAAACATCAATGTCGCCACTTTCCTTCTTTCCACGCCTGTAACTTCCGCAAATTGTCAGCAAAAATTTATCATCGAGATCACTTATACCAGCCTTCAAAATTTTCTCCATTTCTTCGATTTCCTTGCGAGGTATTTTCTTCTCAAAATCTTTCAAGTATCTGAAAATAAGAAGAGAAAAAGAGGTAAGGAATAAACAAAAATACAAAATAAATGGTTGATATTGCATTTCATCATCCTCCCAATGTCTCGACGCTGAGTGAAAAATTCAAGAAAATATTGTTAAGAAATAAAAAAATTGTGAAATAAAAAATAGGAAATAGAAAAAAGGAAATAAAAACAAGGAAATAAAAAAATAAAAAATGATAAATAAATATTTAAATAAAAAAATAAGAAAGTAAAGAATAAATTTGCTGAATTTAAATTTGTACTTTAGTAGCGTATTTTAAAATTAAATAAGATTTAACATATTCATAAATTTTACTTGTCAAACTTATATTTCACAAATTCACAGTTAAAATTTTTACTTGGCGCAACTTTTTGCGTCGAAAATGATTTTGTTTTAAAACGAATTTCATATGTTTTTTTGTGCTAAATGAAAATTCTAGAAAATTTATTTTAACAAAGATTTAAGACACATTTTTTAAAGAAATGCAAAAGCTTTTTATGAATTGAATGTAAATTAAAAAGTACAAATAAAAATTAAAAAGTACATCTGAAAAATATTTCGTACTTTAAACCAATTTTCTGATGGTGTGTTAATTTGTCTTGGTGCTTTTTTAAATCCTCAAGATTTTTGATTCCAGAATCGACCAATTCTTTTGCTTTTGAAGGACCTATTCCGGAAACCTTAGTGAGTTGATTGATAGCTACATTTCCTTCGTCCTTTTTTATCTGTAGAAAGCAACAAAATGAAATGCTGATTGTGAAAATGATTATTTTATCAATAATTATTAATCAATTATTATAAATTATTATAAATTAAAATAAATTAATAATAATTAATTAATTAAAAAATAATATAATTATTTTTATTATTTCCATAAAGGGAAAGAGCAAAAGTTTGTAATTTTGTTAATAAAATGATTTACATTTTCGAGTTTCTGTAATTTCCCAGTTTCCAGAAATTCGTCTATTTTCTTTGAAATTTTGTCACCAATTCCAGGGAGTTTTTTGGCCTCGGCTCCACTTTTAACACGTTCGGGTAATTTGCTTAAAGTGGTAGATGCTTTTCGATAAGCGTTGTATTTGTAAATATTTTTTGTCACGTTTCGTTCATAATCTGCAAGTTCTGAAAGAATATGAACATTTTAATTAAATGGGAATAATAGTTTTCGTGATTGATTAAAATATTATTCAATTGAGTATAAATAACTAGAGAGCAATATGATATTCTTTGTCTTTTGTTTCTATTTTCATTTATAATCTCATATTTTTTACTCCGTTTTTATTATAATTTGTTATATTTAATTTATTGTATTATTTTATTTATTTATTTATTTAGATATACATTTTATTATTATTATTATTATTATTATATATATTACATCCTTTATTATTGAAAATCCTATTGCACAAAATTACGTAAAGTAACATTTTCATTGTTTACCTCGCACCAAACAAAAATATTATTGATAAATAAAAGAATAAAGCTTTACTATTTATTAAGCATTTGTTTCAAATAATTAACATAAACTGCATATAAATTATCAACTATTGTTTACGAAGATTTGAAAGACATTTCCCGCAGGTGAAAATATTCTCGTAGAATACTACGTTGAAAATCACGTGCATATTTTTTGTGGAAATGTACGTAGAAATTTAAGTGCGATTAATTAAGTCACGTGGAAATTCAAGTAGCGATTTGGAACCTTCTTTAATGTGAAAAACAAAAATGTAAATTTTGAGGTTAAGCTTTTAATGTTATGCGATAAAAAACAGTAGAAAGAAATAAATACCTGTTAAAAAATCACAAATATCGTAATTTGGATTTTCTGTATTTTCCGTTGCTTTTCTTTTGCCCATTGTTATTATGGAATATAGAATTTTGACAAATTTTCTGTTCTCGCAATGTTATGAATCAATATTCAGTATATCACCGGCGTTTTCATTGCTTGTTTTCAAAATAACAAATGCGCATGAGAGAGAGAGCGAGAGAGTGAGAGGGGAAAAAGGAGAGTGTGAATGAATATAAAAAATTACGCAGTTTTTATTGTTTTGTTTTATAAATTGAATAGACATGTGGATGTTGTAGCCGTGTGGTTGGGACAAAATAAAAAAGTAAAGTGTGTGCTCCATTAAAGTATAATATTAAATTATTATAAAAATTTAGTCTTTGAAAAGTCACGTGACCAACAACCCAGCTCTGTTCTTCGCAGTTTGGCCAACATAAAAACTAGAAAAATTTAAGGGGATTCACCGCCTTAATAATTTTTAATATCGCCTAGTAATTATTCTGAAATAAAGAAAAACATACTTGAATCAAGAATAAATAAAATTGGACCCATTTTGAAAATACATAATATAATTTTCTAATAATAATAATAATAATAATAATAATAAAAATAATAATAATAATAATAATAATAATAATAATAATAATAATAATAATAATAATAATGTAAATGCATTTTTCCTCCCCCAAAAGTTGTTTTATAAAAAAAAAATAATAATAATAAAAGTAATAGTAATACAAAAACAAAAAAAAAACAAAGATTTTATCAAATTGTATACAAAACGATGTTTAATATTAGTGTGTGATTTTTAATCATCAAAACAAGATAATAAGGAAATTGACAATAAAAGAAATATCTAAGTTTATTAACATTGTATATTTATTAACATTAGAAATTAATTTTATTTCCTTCTGACAACTTTTTCTAAGTATTTGTATAAGTCATCGATTCGCTCTAAGGCTTCATTACATATTTTTGTTTACAAACTAATAAACTTTCAGTCATTATTAAATACTGACAATTATAAGTGTTCCGAAAGGTAATACACAATTTTCATATCAATAAAAAAGTTAAAATTTTCGAGATTCATTTTCGTTCTGGAAGACCATAATTTAAAACGAATCAAACAATTTTATCTAAGTACAAACTTGCTTAATTACTCGACGTAAACAAAATACATACATAAGTATGTATATGCTACAGTCAAAACCCGAAATCAGTCTAAACTAGTTTTGCCTAGTCAGAACTAGTTTTGACAAATAACTTCGGTCAAAACTAGTTTTGTCTAATAAATCAAACAGTCAAAACTAATTTTGACAAAACGATTTAGTCAAAATTAGTTTTATATTACTAATCAAACAGTTTGACAAATGACAGCTTGACATGTGAAAATAAATAAGTTTCTATACTTTATTTTCATATTATATATGTACATACTTTAACTTTTTAGACAAGTTTTAATAAAAATATAGAACTTTAATTGTATCACATTAATTAGAGAAAACTAGTTTTGATTGTTTGGTTTGTTAGCCAAAACTAGTTTTGACTGTTTGATTTGTCAAAACTAGTTCTGACTAGACAAAACTAGTTTTGACTGATTTCGGGTTTTGACTGTAACATATATATATGTTTTTATCCCACAGGCACTAAAATGGCGCTATTTCATACCTACACACACGATACTATAGTAGCTCACTTTGCGCAACTGGTAGACATGGTTTCTTGTTCTCCCTAGGGCGAAAGAGCGGTGTAAAAATGGGTAAAAGAGGCCAAAATGGTTTCATTTTTAACCTGTGACTATTATTTTTAACCTACGTAATATATTTTTGACAGCTGGGATAACTTAAGTGAAACGGGTAGTACATATTTGTACCGCATGACCAACCTAATCCGAACGAAAAATAAGCGCGGAATTCAAAATATCAATTTCAATAATTTTTGTTATTTTCATTTAACAATGCAATTATAATAGATTTTTATACATTATATTCAAATAGAAATTATTTTTTAATAATGAATCTTTATATATAGTTAAACAATAAAAATATCAACAATTCTTTGTATTACTTTAAAAGACTTTAAAATATTTCAAATTTTTTAAAAATATTAGTATTTTAAGCATTAAATAAAG
>WNHD01003083.1:0-13442 GCA_011057455.1 Ganaspis sp. Gsp50
CTTTTTCCTAAAAAAAATCTTAATACCAAAAAGTGGGATCAAAACTCTAAATCCACGAAAATAGAGGTTGAATACGATCCTACGCCTCGCATCGTACCCCAAGCATTGGCCAGGCGACGCGTCGCGTCGATCCCAGGCGTAGGATCGTATTCAATCTCTATTTTTGTGGATTTAGAGTTCTGATCCCACTTCTTGGTATCAAGATTTTTTTTAATAAAAAGACTGGGCTTTCGATTAAGATTAAAAAAAAATAAAAAAAATCGGGTCGCTTTTTAAGAAATACTCAAATTTGTTTTTTATTATTAGTTTTCAAGGTCAAATTATTTTTTTAAACAAAAATGCATTTGACCAATCGAAAGAGCAGCAAAAAATCTATCGAAACTGATAAAGTAAGAATTTTTTTTATTAATATTATAACAGTAAAAAATCATGAAAGTCAACGGTGTCATACAAAAAGTCAAAAATTTAAACCCCTCTCCCCCCTTAAATATTCACCAAATATTAAAAATCTTTGCCAAGTAAACTACCATTATATAGGACAAGAATTTGTCAAAGTTTCAATCGGATTGAATTTTTGACCTGCGACACTTGAGAAAAAATCACCCATAATTTATCCTGTGTCAGAATAATTTTATTTGCAACTAATGAAAAACATTCGATTTTTAAAAGTGCAACTTGGTTTATGGATGGTATGTTCAAGGTGGTACCAGCTATTTTTCTCAACTTTTTGTCATAATTTGAGCTGTATGTACTTAAATTTGCGAAATAAACGTGTCATTTTATACATTTTAATGTTTCAGATTTTTATTTCTGAATCTTCTCACAGTTAGGTTTTTTGTCAATGGACATTTTATATTTGGACTTTTTGTCTATGAACATTTTTACTATTGGATTTTTAGTCATTTGGACATTTTGTCTTGGACTTTTTGGTTTGGACGTTTTATACCCCAATCATATTTTGCAGTTGTTGGACAAAGTATCGTGTTCAACTTGTGCAGAATTAACATGTTTTCTTTTGCAAGTTTTTGTATAACTTTCAAACAACATTTCATTATGCATTTTCTTGTACAAGTTCTGGTACCCTTTCTTAAAGATGATCTTGTGTTGCGTGTAAGCGTACACGTGGAAAGTCCCAAGAGAGACCTTTGACAAGGTGAATTCACAATGGATGTCGCGAACGGGAACGTAAACTGGAAGCATGAGGAAGAAAAGGACAGAGATATATCCCTGTCCTTTTCTTTCCCATACTTCCTGTTTACGGTCCCGTTCGCGACATCCATTATGGACTCGCCTACGTGATCACATGAAGTTTCTGCAAGTAGATTCCTGTATATAAAAAATAATTTAAAAAATATTAATAACAATTTTTTTTTTTTACTGATCGGCTAACATGTAAGCCTAAAAATTTCACAAGAACTGGTACATAATCTCACCGAAGAATTTTAATCTGGAGAATTTATATTTATAACTGCATAGAGCATTTTGGATCTTGAGATGAAAAAAAATGATTTTACTGATATTGTTCTCGCAAAGCCTTAACGTAAAATGACTTTCTTTGCACAAAATGTTCTTCACTTACCTGATATAATGCAATTTATTTAAATGTTAATTTGAAAATTATAAATTCTTGTAATATATTTTTTGATTAAACTTTTTATTTATTTTTAAGAAATTGTATACATTTCTAAAATTGTAACTACAGACAATGATTACTGCGTGGAAAAAAATTTAAAGTACGTGCAGCAACGTGTATCATTTTTAAAAGGATTCATGCAAAACTATAAAGTGAAAGGTGATAAATATTAAATGTATAAAATATTTACGGAATTTATTTATTTTAATTGTGATTTAATTTATTTACATTTTACAAAATTACTTAATCGACAATTTACTATGAGAACAAGTAGACATAAAAGCTGAAAATTTAGATAGTATTATTAGTAAATTTTTTAAAAATATTTTTTGCAGTTTTTTTAAATTAATGTGCTAATTCTGATCAACTTAAACTATTCTTCTAAAAGAAAAGATGTACTAGAATTTAATTTCATTGAATTTTTTTAAAAGTGTATTGCATTGATATACAAATTTTCTACTCGTGTCTTCTTGTTTCGGCAAAATATATTTACAATCTACGTACAATAATACTTTGATTAGGCATATACATTACTTATTATTATACACCAAAATTGCGTCTTATTTTATAAATGTGTCTTAAAAATACGTACATCTATTTTTAAAAACAAATTATTGTATACAATTATTATATTCGTAATTATTTTAAGTGCATTATGATGTGCATGGTCAGTGTACAGTTTGCACGGAAAAATCAATTAACCATGGTAACCAATTGAGCCCGCGCGTCCAATAACTGCCTCGACCCGTGACATTCATCCCCTCCTTGAGCCAGACTCTGGCTGCGCGAAGAATATTGCGCAAATCCAGAGGCAGTTATTAGACGCGCGAGATCAATTACATTCTGTCACAGCTAATTTGTTTGATAAATATAAATATAGTGAATTAATTATCTACTCTCTAGAAAGTTAGCTGATATTGCTAACATGTTAACTATAACTGTTAACTTGTTTTCAGTATGTACTAATTTGGATAGTTTACTGCAATTTGCCACAACAACTAATTAATTTTTTCCGTGTATCAACTTTTATTAAATACCAAGTATTTTTTTAATGTTTATAATATTAATTACATTTCTTGAGCATTACAATGATACGTTTTCTTATAAAAATTCATCTAAGCTTTTTGTATATTTAAAATACACTTAAGGTCTAAAACTGGTGTTTTATATTTAAATTATTTATCTATTAATTAATTGGCACATACAAAACAATAAATATATATTTTTTGAAAAAAGTTTACAGCATAATATCACTATAAATATTAAAATTTGTAACAAAATAATGATAATAAACTGCCATTACATTTCTTTATTCAAACACAATATCCTTTTAATTTGATTTTTTCACAGAAAGCTGTTTCGTTTCAATCGAAACGAATTTGTGACTTTCACCATTTAAGAAATTATTTATATTTCCAGTATAATATATGGCAAAATGATTTAAAATAATCTAAGACATACATAAAAAATACAGTATAATCATCTTCAAAGTTATATAACAAACATATGGCAAGACGCTAGTTAAAGTTTAAAACACAACAATGAAATAAAAAATTTATACCTAAATGGTAATCTTGTACCCATAAAAAAGTTTTTAAATTATTCAATTTTATTTTCTTGTATTTAAAGTAAATATTGATGAGAACGCCCGTCAATGTTAAAACTGGCAACATTCTAGCCCATGTAATTATTAATAATTTACCAGCTAAAGTAATCTAGTTTCGAAAAACCATTACTAAATTTTTTTAATTTAGATTTTATTGATAAAACACTTTTTAGAAGCTTGTAAAGAAAATTAGTACCACTTTTCAACCACTCTATTTACACTTTCTCAATTTACTTACAAATTTGAATAAATTGACTGCATTAATGTATTTATGCTCTCATTTATTTTAAAAATGTAGATCAATTACGTAATTTTTTCAATCATATGTTGCACTATAAAATAAAGTTTTCTTTCTTTTTAAATACGATAAACTAAGTTCCTAGATAACAGAATAATTATTTTTCTACACTGTGTAAAAAGTGTTAAGGTATTCATATTATGTAGATATTCTTGATTTCATTCTTTATAAAAATACTGACAATGAGACAACCACTATGTCAGTATTATGTAGCCATACATAAGAAATTATGATTCTTGAAGTAACACTATAACAACCATTTTTCACCTTACTTCCTCATAAGAAAAATATTTCTTTTAAGATTTCATATAATTTGTTAAATTTACCTTAAATTTCCGTCTAAAAATTATTAATGCCTATTCTATCAATACAACACACAAATAAATTCCTTTTATTAATGTAATGAAACGAGAAGATGACATGAAAACATATGTGTTTATCCTCATTATGTAAAAATAATATGTCTAAGACAAGTGTTAACCGGGAAGGCATCATTGAACACGACTGTATATAACATATGCTTATATTATGAACGTATTGTATGATAAAACTATTTTCTAGAAAACAAAGTCTCTCTGAAATGATTTCTATAAACCACGACCCTAATAGTGTCAACAAGAATTAAAATAATAATTTATATAAAACGTAGGTATGAACCACTTCTAAAGAAAATATTTTCAATATTCGAATTGCTATTTGTGTCTGTCATTTTTTCTATAAACATATTATTATTATTATTTTATTCAACACACTTTCGTGGAATAATATATTCGGCACACTGGAGTGTATTGTACCTCAAAAATAAAAATCGCTAAATTATAAAAACTATTTAATATACTAACTTGATTGGCGAATAGTTCCTTTTCATAGTAACAACCATAAAAAGAACCCATAAGAATCAGTTTTTTGTATTTATCTCAATAAATATTAAAACTTTCGAAAAATGTTTTAAGGAATGCTTTTAGGTCACATTGAGATACGTATTTTATGTAGAATACGTTTTTTTATAAAAGTAATATTATTGTAGAAAATTATGTTGAAGGATCATTTATACGGGAAATCTTTACATGGCTAAAACTATTTATCGCTGCTAATGAGAATCCACTATGGAAGCACCCCTCCATCCATATATTATCCGCATTTTTAGACAAATGACATTTCTTTCCCGTCCATGACTTCAGTACTTCAATTCATACACTTTAAGTCATATCTGTGAACTCAAGGCCTTGCACACGACTATAATCTTTCTAATTGAACGCTGATTTAATTCAGGAACCGCCACGGTAAGAACGTGTCATAGTGTATCGTAGCAAGATACGAATACGTTGAAGTGATATCTGAACGCAGCAAGGTCGAACATAATACAAAAGTATCCGCCATTTCGAATTTATAAAATCTGACTGCAGATTATTAATAAGCAACCCTAAAAACCATTAAATATGTACTTTTGAAGAAAATTTATGTACTGCAAATCCCACTTAACAGAAAAATTTGAAACCATCATATTAATTACTTCTGATGTTGAAGAGTTATCATATGTGACGCTCCACGAGAGAAGGGACCTTATTCGCTCTTGACTTAAGGTCCCTTCTCTCGTGGAGCGTCACATATGACTACAAACAAAGAGCTCTTAAGTACTGGAGAAGTGAAAAAACACAAAATTTGCGCCTTCCAACAGTAATAAATAAATTTCGAAAAGTTATTAGCATCACTTAACTACAACGTTGGGCTTACACAATGAATGAAGGTGGCATGTATCGGGAAAAGATTGGTAGAATTTGAGAGTTTACATTGGACAATTTTAAGGCAGCATATGATGCAGGGGTTATTATTCATGATATGGATATAAGAAAACGGGCATTGCAAGCCAAGGCAGAAATAAATGTACAAGATTTTCGATTTTCAGCTTCAAAGCATTGGTTATCCAATTTTAAAAAAGCTCATAGAATTGTATCCCATAAAATAAGTAAATTTGTGTCATAGAAGACTATAGAAAACGATGGTGAGTTACAACAAAAAGTAGCTCAATTTATTGAAGATGTAAAAAAAATATAAATACATTTGGAGCACAAAATATTTACAATTCCGATCAAAGTGGATCTCAGATAGAAATGCATTCAAGAAGGACATTGGCAGTGGAAGGAGATAAACATGTATAGTATGTCATACTATCAATAACATCTACTACACACACCTAGACAGTTCAACCGACTTTATCAGCCTCTGGACTTCTTATGTCACCTCTCTTCCTGGTTTTAAAAGAACCAACTGGTAAATTTGGACCTATTGTAGAAGCACACTTATTTCAAGCGGTCAATGTCTATGTGACACCATCAAAATCAGGAAAACTCACATCAGGTGTTAATTTAAGAATATACTAACTATTTTTAGTATTAAAAAAACATATAGTAGTGTTTTTACTATTGTGCATTTTTAATTTCATATCACTTTAAAATTTAGCTCCAGAATGTCTATTTTACAAATGTGGGTTCAAGCCGTGTATTATTATTAGATTCATGGTCAGGACATGTCCCGGTGTTGTATCACAAATAAAACCAGTGAATAAAAAGATATTAAACTATATCTTCTACCAACGGGAACTACATGAGCAATTCAACCATTAGATGTGTATGGTTTTCACATTTGGAAACAATTTGTGCGACGTTTTTCAGACAACGACATTTTGATCCAATATGACATAAATCTGCATTTACGAAACAATATTATTAAATTGCAATCATTAGTTCATAATCAATTATCATCTCCACGATACATTGATCTCTTTAAAGACTTTTGGTATAAGAGCGGATATGTAAATGTAAGACCTGAAACATTCGAAAACCCTGTCGATTTCAGTTTCGGCGAATCCTGTAAAGTGCACTGTGAAGCTCCAAGATATAGCAATATTGTTGTTATTCGTTGTTTCTGATGCAAAAGGTCGCAATGTATTAAACATTTTTACGAAGAATATCACTATTGTACGCAATTTCAACTCTAACTAATTTGTCATAAATAACTTAAAAAACAGCATTATGTTAACATATTTTTACAAAAGTCCAAAAGCTGTTCTCATTTGTAAGATAATTTGATTTTTTTAAGGTTAATTTGTCTTGATTTTCCAATTATTAAAGAGGATTTTATTTTTTTAGGGAAGGGGTAAAGAATCACCGTAAAATTATGTGCAATTTGAAATAAGTCAATAGTACAGTTTTTTATTTCAGTACAAAGTATTATGAACTATTGTCGATTTAAGGGGTAGTTTATCCTAGAAGAAATGTGTTGTTTTGTGAAGCTGATTTGATGGTAGATTCTCCTTGTCATACAATGAATTTACTGAATTTTGTGAATGTCCTGCTATTATTAATTACGTTGGATAGGTAAAAATGTTTTAAGGGTAGTTCGCCCGTTAACAGATATCCATAAAAATTCAAAAGCTACTTTCATTTGAAAGAAAATTATAAATTGTAAGTAATTTGAATTTTTTCTCTATAAAGTAATCTTACTATTTAAATTATTTAAGAGTATTTTAGTTTCTTCAGGGTGGCTCACCCCCCAAAAATGGCATGTGATTGGAGATGAGTTCCTGGTACAGTTTCCACTTTAGTACAATTTACTGATTTGATTTTAGTAATATCTTAACATCGTTGGTGCCTAATGAATGTTAAGATATTTTTAGGGTAGTTTATCCTCTCCACTTGCGCCAGTGAACATCAGATAAGCTGTTCTATTTGTTCTATTACGTTGGAAATGTAAAACTGTTTATGGGGGTAGTTCACGCCCATCACATTTTAATACAATGAAACCCCAGAACACGTCAACTTTGTTTTTAAACAGCGAATAACATATATTTTTTTCGCTGACATCACATGAATTTTGAATGGTTTTATTTTAATATTGTCTCTTTCGGGGGTTGATTCACTCCATTAAGAACTTTATCGCAGGCAGGACAAAAATATGTTTTAGCTAAATTACAATTACTAAACGTAATTTTAAAATAAAAGTTAGTCTAGGTATCCACACAATAGCACCATCAAATTAAATATGTTTTCTTAATTGTGGACAGATTTAAGACTGTTCTTGTAATATAATAAGGAAAGTGAAACATGAATAAGCATTATAATTAATAATATTAGTTACTTGGGTGTGTATACAATAACCCGAACTTAAGGTAAATATCATTTATAAATGCTAACAATTGCAGAAATAAAATTTATACTAGACGGAATATGAAGAAGTTTTAATCATACTGCTATTAATATAATGCCTTCTGACGCAATAATCTTTACCTATACATTTGTGTAAACATACAAATTTTGAGGCAATGAAAATTTTATAATTTTTCTAGAATATCTCAAGGGCACTAAAAAATTATCTTTTGAATGTCAACAGTGTTTAAAATAATTTTTAACGTATAAGGATACTAATGAAATCAAACTTTATCGCAGACAGGACATGTATAAGTCTTAGGTAAATTACAATTACTAAACGTCATTTGAAAATAAAAATTTAGCCTTAAGGTGTCCACACAATAACTCAATCAAATTAAATAAGCATTCTTAATTGTGGACAGGTTTTAAGACAGCTTTTATAATATAATAAGGAAAGTAAAACGTGTATGAAAAGTATAGTTAATAATATTAGTTCTAATAATATTAGATAATAACCCACATTTAAGGTAAAAATCTTTTATAAATACTAACAATTGCGGAAATATGCATTCTAGTAGACTGAATATGAAGGATTATTAGGGAGACTGCTATTAATTTACTACCTTCTAACGTTACAATCTTTCCCTTAACATTCGTGTAAACAATACAAATTTTTAGACAGTAAAAGTATTATAATTTTTCTAGAATTTCTCTAAGTCGTTTAAAAATTATCTTTTGAATATTAGCAGTACTTCGGATTTTTTTTTCGTATAGAGATACTAATGGAACAAACTTTATCGCAGACAGGCCATGAATAAGTTCTGGTAAATTACAATTACTAAACGTCATTTGAAAATTAAAATTTAGTCTTTAGGTGTCCACACAACAACATAATCAAATTAAGTATGTTTTCTTAATTGTGGACAGATTTAAGACTGTTCTTGTAATATAATAAGGAAATTGAAACATGAATGAACACTATAATTAATAATATTAGTTACTTGTGTGTGTATACAATAACCCGAACTAAAGGTAGATATCATTTATAAATACTAACAATTGCGAAAATAAAATTTATATTAGACAGAATATGAAGAACTTTTAATTATACTGCTATTAATATAATGCATTCTGACGCGATAATCTTTACCTATACATTTGTGTAAACAATACAAATTTTGAGGCAATTAAAATTTTATAATTTTTCTAGAATATTTCAAGGACACTAAATATTATCTTTTGAATGTCAACAGTGTTTAAAATAATTTTTATCGTACTAGGATACTAATGGAAACAAACTTTATCGCAGACAGGACATATATAAGTTTTAAGTGAAACGTGTATGAAAATTATAATTAATAATATTTGTTTTAATAATATTAGATAATAACCCACATTTAAGGTAAAAATCTTTTATAAATTCTAACAATTGCGGAAATATGCAATATAGTATACTGAATATAAAGAAGTATTAGGCAGACTGCTATTAATTTACTACCTTTTAACGTAATAATCTTTACTTTAACATTAGTGTAAGCAATATAAATTTTTAGACAATGAAAATTTTTTAATTTTTCTGGAATATCTCGAAGTCACTAAGAAATTATTTTTTAATGCATATAGTGTATGAGATAATTTTTATCGTATAAGGATAATAATGGAAACAGACTTCATCGCAGGCAGAACATGAATAAATTTTAGGTAAATTTTAATTATTAAACGTCATTTGAAAATAAAAATTTAGTCTTTAGGTGTCCACACAAAGACACAATCAAATGAAATAAGTTATGCTAATTGTGAAACAGGTTTTAAGACAGCTTTTATAATATAATAAGGGAAGTGAAACATGAATAAGCAATATAATTAACAATATTAGTTTTCATAATATTAGATAATAACCCACATTTAAGGTAAAACTCTTTTATAAATTCTAAAAATTGCGGAAATATGCATTACAGGAGACTGAATATGAAGAAGTATTAGGCAGACTGCTAATAATTTACTACCTTTTAACGTGATAATCTTAACCTCAACATTAGTGTAAACAATACAAATTTTTAGGCAATGAAAATTTTTTAATTTTTCTGGAATATTTCGAAGGCACTAAAAAATTATTTTTTAATGTAAATAGTGTTTCAGATATTCTTTATCATATAAGGATAATAATGGAAGCAGACTTTATCGCAGGCAGAAAATGAATAAATTTTATGTAAATTTTAATTACTAAACGTCATTTTTTTTAATTTAGTCTTTACGTGTCCACACAATAACACAATCAAATTAAATGTGTTTTGCTAATTGCGGACAATTTTTAAGACAGTTTTTATAATATAATAAGGAAAGTGAAACTTGTATCAATGTTATAATTAATTATATAAGTTCTTTTGGTGTCTATACAATAAGACCCACTCAAGGTAAATATCTTCTGTAAATGCTAACAATTGTGGAAATAAACTTTATAGTACACGGAATATAAAGAAGTTCTAGTTGGACTGCAATTAAGGGGCCGTCCATAAACTACGTAGCCCATTTTTTTGGAAATTTAGCCCCCCCCTCCCCCCACGTAGCACACTGTTCCATACATTAGCGCCATTTTTTCCTCTTATCGTAGCCAATAGCTTGACCCCCCCCTCCCCCCTGATGAGCTACGTGGTTTATGGACGACCCCTAATATGCAGCAATTTTTGTATGACATTTTTAACCTAAACATTTTTGTAAACAATACAGATTTTTAGACAGTAAAAGTATTATAATTTTTCTAGAATATCTCTAAGTCATTTAAAAATTATCTTCTGAATATTAGCAGTACTTCGGATTTTTTTTTCGTATAGAGATACTAATGGAAACAAACTTTATCGCGGACAGGACATGAAGAAGTTTTAATTATACTGCTATTAATATAATGCCTTCTGACGTAATAATCTTTACCTATACATTTATGTTGACAATACAAATTTTGAGGCAATGAAAATTTTATAATTTTTCTAGAATATTTCAAGGACACTAAATATTATCTTTTGAATGTCAACAGTGTTTAAAATAATTTTTTTCGTATAGAGATACTAATGGAAACAAACATTATCGCAGACAAGACATGAATAAATTCTGGTAAATTACAATTACTAAACGTCATTTGAAAATAAAAATTTAGTCTTTAGGTGTCCACACAACAACAGAGTCAAATTGAATAAGTCTTCTTAATTTTGGACAGGTTTTAAGACTGCTTTTATAATATAGTAAGGAAAGTGAAATGTGTATGAAAATTATAATTAATAATATTAGTTAACAACCTACATTAAGTGTAAAAATCTTTTATAAATACTAACAATTGCGGAAGTACACATTATAGTAGACTAAATGTGTAGAAGTATTAAGCAGACTGATATTAATTTACTACCTTTTAACGTGACAAACTTTACCTTAACGTTAGTGTAAACAATACAAATTTTTAGGTAATGAAAGCATCATTATTTTTCTAGTATATCTTTAACAAGGAGCATTAATTAGGTGTCCGCCTCCAATTTTATTGAAACTGATATATGTTTGAAAGCTTTGAAAACTAAGAGACGCGTGTATTTCTTTATCTGCTAAAAACAACTTTAAATGGGTGAAAAAATCCCTGATATTTTATATGATGATTTCAAATCTCTTTCATAAGTGGTGTATGCATTAAATAATTTTCTTCAAAAGTACATACTTAAGGGTTTTTGAGGTCGCTGTTTAAGAGTCTTGAGTCGGATTTTAGATATTCATAATGGCGGATTTAGTATGGTCGCCAGCAAAATATTTTAAAAATCAATTAATAAAAATATTTCACAGTAAAGCAAGAAGAAAACATAAAATTCATTCTCTTTAGTGTTTAAATTGTTTTGAGTATTAACGTTATTAGTATCGTGGAGAAAACAGGATGTAATCCGTTGTTTGGTATATTTGTATTCTTCTTTCGCATCGTTTCGATAAACCAATTCTTATCGCTGATTAATATTGTTCACTGATATTTTCAGTATATTTGCTTGTTTTTGCTTAATGTAAAAAGCGTTAACCTTATTACTTTGTAAAAAGTTTACGGATTTTACTATTTATATAGTGAATTTTAAAGCATTTTTCATGTTCTTTCAAAAGTGTACCAATACAATTAATTAAAAAATTTTTTTACCCCTTTTTTTAAAATTTAAAGCTTAGTTATTGATTTTGACCAATTTGGATATTTTTAATTTTTTAATTTTATTTTCAGTGGAAAGCTAAGATTTTTTCCAATAAAATGTAAAAGTTTCAAAGTGGGATGACAGTACGTTTGAAATAAAATGAAGAACAAAGTTGAAGGCGCGTCCGCGTTAATAACGCCAGACCGCAATTTGCCAGTGAAAAATAAACCGTATTTTCAAATCTTTATAACTTTGTCATAATTTTGCGGATTTAAATTTCTATATAGTGCATTTTAAAGTATTCTTGATGCTCATTTAAATGGTTACCATTACAATTTTTTAAAAACATTTGATCACACCTATTTTTCAAAATCAACTTTTATTTTTTTAAATTGACCTTTTTGGGTATTTTTAATATTCTCAATTTTATTTTTATTGAAAAGCTGAGATTTTTTCTAATAAACTATGTAAATTCCAAAGTGGGATTAGAGTAAGTTTGCAAGAAAATAAAGAACAAAGTAGACAGCGTGCCAGCGTCTGACGCCAGGTGCGCCTATGAAAAATATTGACGCTGGCGCGTCGTCAACTTTGTTCTTCATTTTCTATCAAACTTACTGTGATCCCACTTTCAAATTTACGTATTTGATTGGAAAAAAACTTATTTTTCCAATAAAAATAAACTAAAACAAAATAAAAATACCCAAATTGGTCAAAATGAAAAAATAAGCCTTAATTTTAAAAGAGAGGGGTAAACAAACTCTTTAATAAAAATAATAGTACAAATTTCAAAGAGCACAAAAAATGCTTTAAAATCTACAATATAAAAATTAAAATACGAAAACTTTTGACAAAGATATAAGGTTTTGAAAATGACGTCTTCACGTAAAACATCAAACTCTCAACAGTCAATACTTCCTACAATTTTTTTTAATAAGATAATATTTGGGAAATTTGTTAATTTCAATGAAGACATTAATTTATTATAGTCTCAAGCCAATCCCAAAACTTTTTTCTTTGCGCTAGGACGTTTGAGAAATTTCGGCCTATATATACATAATATCTAGCATCTAGAATTTTATCTAGAACTCTAATGTTTAAACTGCTAAATCACTTAATTGTTCATATAATAACCCGATATAGTAGTAAATCCCTAATAGAACGTGCCAATAACTTTTTGAAAAAAAACGTATTTCCATTATTCACAAGCAATCATTTGAACATGTATTAAATAATTCTATACTGTATAATTTTTTATTATAAGTACCTGCGATTTATTATGGAAACATACTTTATCGCTGGCAGGACATGAGTAAGTTTTATGAAAGTCTCAATTACTAAACGTACGTTATAAATAAAGATTTAACCTTTAGGTGCTCACACAATAGCACAATCAAATTAAATATGTTTACTTAATTGTGGTCAGATTTTAAGACTTCTTTTTAATATACCAACTATTATATCAGTAGAGCATAGATCATTTAGAGATATATATATATATATAAAAAAATATTTTATATACACATGTATATATATATACCCTGCGGGCACCGGGACGTCTTAAAGACGTCTTTAGAACGTCTTTTTATGTCCCAGGACATTCTGGGACATTGGG
>WNHD01003084.1:0-13440 GCA_011057455.1 Ganaspis sp. Gsp50
GCACAAACATCATTGTAAACAAATTACGCTGACTTTAGTCCCATGTTCCTTACGATATTTTTTATTCCAAAGACAGAAAAGTGGTGACATTAGATATCGAAATGACAGAATGTAAAGACAGTCATTTGTTTCTTCATATGAAAATGGCATTCATTTTTACCCTAGGGCAAAAATAACGCATAGGAACATTCGTCATTTTTGCCCTATGGAAGAAATGAAAGGCGTTTTGATATTAAGGAACAAATGAGTGTCATTACATTCAGTTATTCAGATATCAAATGTCACCATTTTTATGTCTGTGGGATAAAAACTCATTTCTCCTTGCGACGTACATATTTACAAATGACTTCCTTGATCCTCCCTTTCTTGGTATAAAATTTGCTAATTGCAAGGCCCTGGGAAAAAAATTTTGGATTTTCACGAAACCATAAAAGGATCCATGATGCTTGCATTTCCAATTAATATTATTTACAAACGTGATTCAAGTAAATCTACAATTTTTTTGCTCCTGTATAAATGAATAAATAAATAATTATTACCAGTTTTGGTTATCCTTCTCCTCTTCTTGACTAGAGAGTTTTCTTCTCTTTCCAGCGAAGACAGAGTTTCTAAAAATGTTAATTTTACTATAAAATTATCTTACAATTTCAAATACTTACTTACTTATCAAATATTCCCCGATAGCACCGAAACTTTTTGGAAGTTGACAGAAAGTTAAATGAATTGAATACTAAACTCATTGCATAACACTGTTAAATATAAGATTATAGTAGGCCTTAAATACGTTTCCAAAAATGTTACTCATATCATACTAGACAAAAGAAGGAAGTACATGAGCAACATTTTAAAAAATGAATACTATAAGCCTAGCGCAGCTGAGAGGCTTAATGCTTTCGCGTTCGGTGATTAGGTTGCGTAAGTTAAAAACTCCTTAGCGCAAAAATTTTTAATATTCAATTAAAAATTTTTAGGAAGATGAAAAATTAAGTGAATAACAAATCTAATTAGTTCTATTCCACTACAAAGTATATTTCCTTTTAATCAAAAAATTACCCTTTCTACCTCCCTCCTTTAAAAGATAAAACAATGCTTCCCTATGAGAAAGCAAAATGTTGAAAATAATTTTTTTCAAAATATATAACATTCTTTTATTTACATTTGCTTGGAGTAATTGTATCTTTTGCGGTATAAGAAGAATAAGAAAAATAAGAATTCGATATTTACCTTCCGGTTCATTTAATGTCTCCATACCTCCTAAGTATTGAACGTCGACATTATACTTTAACAGCTTAACATTTTTGATTGCTATAACAAAACGAGTAGGGTTTCTTTTTTGACAGCAATGTTACTTACTTGCTAAACGCATAAATTTTAATATAGAATAAAAATTATATTCTAATTCAGGCATACTCACGTTTCAATAAAGTAATATGCTTTACCATGTTGAAGCTTATTAAGCCTTCTTTGGCATTTAACCTGCAATATTTTAATACATTCGATTACACACAATATTATTCCTGATTTCCGTATAGCTCGCACCTACACAAACTAATTTTAACTATCCTAAGATAATATATTATAGGACTAATTTTGCGCGCAAAATTTTGGTCTTTTTAATGCTTAGTGGACAATTAAATATTTTGTCCGTATGTGTAGATAGCACCGCAATTTACAAAGAATAAGGAAAAATTAAAGAAACTTGTGAAGGGTGCTATGACAGTAGGGATAAAGGGCAAATTTCACGATGTTACAGGAAACGGAAAAATAGTATTGCAAAATTCAGCTGGTTATTTACACGGTAAAAATTATCTTTAAGAAATTTAGTTTACACGTATAGGAAGCACGTATTTACAACAGAATGTTAAATTTATTATACCGCCGTATACACTGAAAGAAAAGAATTCGTGAAACAAGAATAAAAATATACTTACAACTTATTCTTGTTTCAAGAATATTGTCGATTCGTTTCAAGAATTTTTAAGTTTTAATCAAGAATAAATACTTTGAATTAAGAAAAAATACTTGAATCAAAGTTATTTATTCTTGATTCAAAAATACATATTGTAGGTCCGAATCGAATAATAAAGTAGATTAGATCCAATGCATTTTTGCATTGAACCAAGAATTATGTTTTTTCAGTGTTCTAAAAAAAGTTAAATCTCGTTAGAAGTCGTTCATTTATATTTATGTATTTTTAAAATTCAATTAAAATTTATGAATTTAAACAGAAGTGGAATAAAGTAATTTAAATATACGCACATATAGGTGGTTCAAAATATCTTTTAATCACACGACGACTATTTTCGCTGGATTTCCCTTATAATGGTTAAGAATATATTATTCCATGTGTTTTACTCAAATAAGTATACGAAATAATCACAGAGAAAACACTGGTTTTTTTCTTAATTGTCACGCAGTAGAAGAATGTCGTTTTCTTTAAGTTACGTCGCGTTGCATACTTAGTGCACAAAAGCGCATATGGAGTGTTCTCCATTTATACAAATTTTAGTATTCCTTTATTAACATTCGTGTAAATGCATACTAAAAGGTAATAATTATTTCTGTATACGAAATTTAGTATACATAAAAGTATTAAATCATAATTAATATATCAAATGTTTGCAAATTTAGTATCCAAGTATTAAAAGTACAAATAATCACAACTTCGAAACTATGGCTCTTGACCTCTTTTGTTATTCCAACTTTCGTGTTTGATATTTTTGTGAGATCTCAAAAAATTATAACTTTTGCAATTATATTTTTGTAAATATTTAATTTTAACGATATTTTTAGTTGTTTTTAGTTGAAGGAGTGGAGGCAAGAAATGTATTATAATATTAGTTTGGAAACAGATAATGAAAACTAATCATTAGCATGCAATTGTCTTGCAAACTATGTACATTACTCATACCAGAGCGTCAATTTATTATTAACTTTGAATAACCGATTTTCGTAGTCATTTTTGAATATTTCCAGGTAAAAAGCTTTTAAACAATTAAAATCATGCTTTTCATATACCTATCTAAGACAAAGTTCCGACAAGGTTTAGTACTGTACATTTAGCTTTTAATAACTATTTGCTATCAGAGATATGTGCAGTTCCAAACAGTTAAACCTTCATAAATATTTCCTTTTTTACGTGAAGGCATGTATTAGACAATTATTGAATTTTACAATCGAGGGGCTGAATTCCATAAGGTGTTATGCGTGACTTTCGTTTTTTGAATTCAGATCCTAAATTGCATGTATGCAAAATTCTGCATGGATAATTACTTCTTATCGTAAGTTTTGTATAAATGTTTATTTATAAAACAACTTTTGCCAAAAAATTGTAATTTACGAACCTTGGTGGAATTTGCTTTAATTTCATTATAATGTCCGACAACTGCTTTTGAAGCTCAGTTTTGATCACACTTGTGTCTTTGCCCATCTTTTCCAGGTCAACTAAAGCAGCTGTAACATTAAAATATTTTACACTTTTCCATTGAAATTGGTACTTTAATATTAAAAACAGTCGCGTATATTGAATGATGTATGTTTTTAGGAAGTTTCCACAACAATATTTTAGATGTACATTGAAATTCAGCATTTTAGTCACAATTATTTATAAATAATAACTTACTTAGTAACGCATCAGGAGTTTGGCTGCCTTTAATATTCTGCAAATTTTTTTCACATATTGCTGAGGCAGTATTGTAGCGCAACTCTTGGCAATTTGACATGTTTATAATGGCAGATAAGTTGCTCACAACTGATAAAATTTCTTCAAGAAATTTTTTTTCGTTCGGAGCAGCTGTATGTGCTTCTGCATTCAGGCAAGTTACTCCATCTCTAAACATCGCAATTGGGATTAATGGCAAAGCCATTGTCATTGACAAAATGTTGGAGTTATAATCTTTTATACCGTTGCGAATCCACATTTCCATAACCATCTGCAACCAAAATATTTAAAAAAATGTACATTACATATGATTTCTTTAAAGAAGTTTTAAAATTCAAAGCTATTTTTAATCATATTTTCAAGTATACAAAAACGGATTTACCGTTAAAAAGTATAAATCTTATTTCGTCTTAAAAATGACTTTCCTTATAAAAACCACATACCTGACGGAAATTGAACCAACTTCCAGTATATTTTGTCCCAATAAAGAATGTTTTAAATGCCTCCATGGTGTCTTTATCGTAGGGACCAACGATAATCTTAACAGTTTTTAAAAATTCTTCTTCTTTAAGAAGTTCAATAATTCTTTTCCTTCGCTCCAAGTCCCTTACAGAAGTCACGACAAAATAAGCTATTGAAGGCTAAGCAAATATAAAATAAATTATTAAATTTGTATTCTATATTAATTTTTATATTAATATATTATTTTAGTTGACAATAACATTTTATAAATAAAGTGTTTTTAAATAAGCTTCACTGAGAAGCGACTCGGTTTTCAAGGAACAATGAATAGGAATAATTTAATAAAAAAACAGTCAATTTTAGAGGAATCAAACACATCGGATTTTTGACCAAATGTTTAAGTTATTACACTAAAACCTCGATTTAGCGGACGGATCGGCGGTAGACCGTTGAATAGAGTCTGAAATAGAATTTAAAGTTCAAACAATGAAACGACCACTAAATCGAAAACCACTAAATCGAGGTTCTGGTGTACTGATATACCACTGCAGTTTCTGTTGTTGTTTTTTTGTTGACTTTTCTGACTACTTTTTCAACTATGATTGTCATGAAGCTTAATGCAAATTCGTCAAACTCAATCTGCAAAGAGAAGTAATATTTACACAGTTGAACATTTTAATGCCATATTTTCTAAAATTAAAAAAAAATTTCAACAAGTTCCTTTATTTTGTTATTAAATTCTATAAATTGCGTTTTAAAATTTAGACACACATGTACAAGTTGTAGGTCTGCGCTTAGTCCTAAACATGACATGTATGTTACTGCGATCAATATAAATTATTTACTTATGTTACTTTTGGAATTATTTAAAAGAAATTACCATAAATGATTCTGAAACATAAAGAGTTTCCACATCTGATTGTGGTGGTTTCACTTTAAGAATCACTGTTCCTGCTTCAACTTCTTTGTAGAAGATTTTTATCTTCTTCAACTGCATAAAAAAATCTGTCGCCAACATTTTTTAACCTTCTTGGACATCAAAAACTATAAAAAAACATGTATAAATAATATGCTATTTTTTAAATCAATAAGAAACATCTTCTGACAAGAACGTTTGACAAAACTTATTTCACTATTTCACATGCATAGGAATACATTGCAATTACATTATTACTGATACATTAATTACACTCTTCAAGTCTTGATTTGGACACAATTACTTTTATCTATATTATGAAAAGCACTAATATGCATTACAGTTCATAACGAGGAATTACATATTTTTTTATATATACATACATATTATCTATTTCTGATGCATTGATCATTAATATGATTTTTTGTATTTTTTTTTTTATTAATATCATGCTTTGACATGACATACATGTCTTTACTTATACAATAAACAATTAAAAATGTTAAGGGAATTAAAATAACGAGAATATAAAATGCTACATTTATATTCACTAATAAAATAAATATTGTAGGTACAATATAACACATTCAGTACATTCTCTACTTTTTCTCACATTACCTTCACACCAAACACTGCGAATTTCCATTAATGTCTTGTGAGCAGTCAATTATGGTCAATTAAGCTTATTAGCGCATCTTTTTAAAAAATTTAACAAATACCTGCAACAATTTAAAGCTTTCTTTAATAAAAAAACAAAACAGAAATTTCATGTAAGATTGTTTTTTTTGTACTTAATGCTTCTCTTAATTAAAAATCCTACACGCGATTGACTTTGCAGAGGGTACTTTCAGACAGACGTTATAATAATATTTTACAGGTACATGATGGCAAATTATAGTATATAATTTAGAACAATGTAAGTACAGCCATTGGCGGATACATAGGTAAGGTTATGAAGGCAATGCCCCCTCCGCTCTTGAAGCCTTAGATTTGTATATGAGAGGGAGAGAAATAGCAATATAGTGCTATCTTTTTCTCTCTCATGTATAATATCCTCCACGGAAATTTTTTGGTTCCACCCCTAAATATAGCATTTTTATAATATTTTATTGAAGGTTGTAAATGAAACCACCTTTTATTTTAATTGTAAACTTTTGTATACGGCTACATACTGTGAATACTATCAAATATAGAGTGTTTCTTTAACAAATGGATTATGCAATTTCTTCTACTGTGTAATGGGACACCCAAAATAATTGAAAATGTTTTCTATTTGCGCTTAAACAGAAGAGCACAATGTTAATATCAGAGTTAGTCTTTTTATGTTTAAATCTACTTATAAAATAAAAATGTTTACTAAGGATAAGGATATAAATTTTTTAACTTTGCAAGTATGTCAAGAATGCGGTATTAACTTTTTAAATAATTTAATACAGGATGGTTTTTTATAGTTTAAAGTCTCAAAAATGCAATGCGATTAATCACGAGCAAAAAAATTATTTTTGTCGTTAAACATCTTCTGCAAGACAGGATAAGCATATGGGAAAAAGTATATGGGATCTTACAATCAAATTTGAGCTTAGATCCTATCTACTTTCCGACATAGTTTATCGCATAGGATATTTTAATAATAAATATAAAATAAACCCATTAGCTCGTATAATATCTTATATAACATTGCTGCATTCGAATACAAACCCTCCATATTCTAATTCTTTTGTAGCTAAAGAGATAAATTTATCTCGCTGAATATCTTTTTTCTTCATTAATTCTCCCACTTTATCTCCTCGCAATAAAGCTTCCATCCGCAAAACTTCTGAATGAAGAAGATTTTTCAAGTTGCCTGAATAAAAAATTAATGATTATTTAGATTACATAAATTGGTTTTGGAATAATACAAACTAGTCAATGGTAATCCCAGATTTCATTTGAATTATCTCTGATAAATTTATGACATTACTAATTTTAATGATTTTAAATATAAATTAATACAGTTATATATTGAAATTCTTACTTAAAAAATTCCAAACTCCATGATTATTTCCACCAAGTTTGACAAGCAATCTGCTATTTAGAGACTCGCACAAATTGTTTGTTCGGTGTGGAAGTTTATACACAGAAAGTCTTTCTTTCTGATTGCCCCAGAACGTTTGTAAATATTTGATAAATTTATGCAGTCTTTCATGGTAGATTTTGTCATAATTTTCTATTTATTTTTCTAACAGCTTAACTCCTTCAAAATATCTTTTCGATGGAATTAAAGCTAAGCACGTTGCCATATTTAGAATTTTAGGATCCGCTGTCTTTAGATGCAATTTTTTGTTCCAATGTTTCCTTATTGCCTAGAGAACCAATTTAACAATACCAAATGTAATATATTTCATTGACTTTCACATTCAAATGAAATCATTGATTCACATTAAATGGTTTTAAACAACTCCATTATACTTAATAGCAGATTGAAAGAAAACTATCCGTGTAGGAAGAATTGAGATACATTGGACACTTTTCCAATTAAAAACAAGAGTAAGTAGGTACTTGTGTCGAGAAAAGTTCTTCTGGAATTAATAATATTTGTGACGCATCGCGAAGAAAGGTACCCAAGAAGCAAATGAAATTAGGTTATGTTTGGTGGTAGTTTTAACTTGATTAAAGGTTCCTTTTTAATTATCCTAAATCAAAAACAATGTTTCTGGAATAGCTTTTTTGTATACTATCGAGAAGAACTGTATCTGTCAGCAGATAATTAAAAAGAAAGCTTTAATCAAGTTAAAACTACCACCAATCATAACCTAATTTCGTTTGCTTCTTGGGTACCTTTCTTCGCGACGCGTCACATTTATTATTAAATCATTTCTGGTTAATTTATGTTTTTCAAACTACAATTACCATCTTCCAAATGATGCAAAATAATTTGTTCAGAAATTTCAATTGACATTTCATTTTTTATTTTTACCTTTTATTACATTTTATTTATTCAGAGTAATAATTATTAATCTTTGACAGGGTGTCCATCAAATTTTGCTTCTTAAATTCCCGGTCATATTCTGGTTCTTTCTGATTGAAAAAAATATATTTTCCTATTCATAAAAACAAAACTAACAAATTCTAGTCGAATTTATTAAACATAAGAAGACGTTTAATGAAAAGAATTTTAATATATCTACTGCAAATTTTTAATCAATTCAGTAATACATACAAAACATTATAAAATTTCTAAATACATTCTATTTACTTGTAAATGACAATTTTTTCTAAAAAAGCCATTACTTTATCACGGTTGAATTTCAATTGCCGAATATTTCCCGGTTTTTTGTTTTTTCCCCGTCTATTTCCTGAATGTCACGGTTTTTCCGGTTAGTAGACACCCTCTTTAAGGTAGGGCAAACATTTTCCATTTTCAACGAAGAATGTATTTCATTTCTATAATTAAATATTTTTAAAATCTAAGTTTCAGCAAATTTTTAATTTTTAAAGAAGACTTTAACATTTTTTGATTTTTAAATTAATTAAATTGATTTTAACGTTGATACAATTGAAACAAGCGATTTATTAGTTTCTCTTTAATCGAGGTTGTTTTTGAGAAGCACGGCTTGTAAAGTAGGAGGTTCGCAAGGTCGAATCCTATTTGAGGCAAATTTTTAATTTATAAATTTCGAGATGTGGATTAGAAAACGTATTTGAATAGTATGCGTAAATGAATTTAAAGAATTTAAAATATATTCACTATATTGAAATATATAAGAGAAACTGCATCGATGAAAGTTTCGGACTGAACCTTTCCAGAACGGTTTTTGAACATTCTTTTAGTACGTTTTTTAAACATTTTCAAAAAAGTTTATACGTGCATTTCGTTGGCCCCACATACAGAAAATCTTCTGCTGTGTCAAGGGACAGCAAAAATTATACGTTTGCAATCCTACTCTAAAAATAAATTTAATGAAATCTAATGCATTCTTGCAGGGAACCAATAAAGAATTTCTCTTAGTGATTAAAGGGAATTTTGTTTATAAATAAGGGTCTGGATTCCATAACAAGATTTTTGTGATTGTCGTTGGACCCTGAAACTGCTGGTGATTCGCGATATGCGGTTTCAAGTGAAATTCACGCGTATCTCCTTATGGAATTTAACTCCTCAAATATATTCTTAATTTAAGGAAAAGATATATATATATATAAAGTATTTTTAAATTTAACCAAAATATATTAAGTGTAAAAAATAATTTACCTTTTTACTGTGAAATAGGCATCCATTTAATTTTGCATTAGGGAAAACATTTTTTATGCTGCCAGCAAGTGCAGCTTCAAAATCTGCCATAACATTTTTAAGACCTAATTGTAGGTTAGGACACAGCTCAACAAGTTTTTCGAAAACTCCTGTGTACAACTCTTTGGTTCTGCGACTCATCAAAATAAATGCTGCACCCACACTCTGCATAGGAAATATATTATTTTTTTTCACTATTTGCAACAAACTGATAATTCGTTAACCTACTTGAATATGCTAAACTATAAATTACTTGATTTATCACATTGTTTTATACCAAATATTGAAATAGTCATTACATCATAAGAAAGAAGAAAAAAAATTGACAACTCAATACGCTTTAAACACGCAAATAAATGTCCATTATTATAAAAATAAAAAACTTCATTTTTGGAAGTGCTAAAAAGGCTTTTTCTTCTAATTGTTTTTACCTATTTCAATTGTACAGAACAATACTTTAACATTCATTAGAAGCGTCTAAACTATAAATTTACGTACATTATCGTTTAAAACTTTTCCTTGATTCAAATATATTAAAGGGTGGCCGTCTTAGGTGCAGGCCGTTTTAGTCAACTCTCCCTCATATGTTCTAACACAAACTTTAAAAGATATGTTCGCCATTTCTGATTAGCGATTGTAAGTTTTTTAAAACTGACATTAAATTTGAAATCAGAGTTCTTCAAAATTATTATAAGTAAATGTTACTCTGTGTAAGAATAATTTAATCGATTTGCTAAAAATTCAATTATACAATTCAATAAGTAGCAAATGATCTTGAAATTATTGGAAAATGTTTGAAAGTGCAATATAATTTCTTTAACATCATGTCACTAAGCTTGGTCATAAATATACAAAGAAAATAAGTTTCATTTCTAAATTTAACCCTTTGACGTTCATTTATTTAAGAATATCTACAAATGTTTTTCATTCTGTGCTTCAGTCATTTGTACTACTACGTCCCTACAGATTGAGAACATATTGATTTCTGAGATTTAACTAACTTAATAAGATAAGTCTAGTACGGTTCCTTGCAAAAATTTCGGGATATAATATATATATATACGGGGGAGAGGTAAAGTAAATTAAAACGTAAACCCACCTTGTCCATAATCCGCATAACAATAATGTACAGTTGACAGGTGCTTGGTACATTTGGACAAATCTTAGAATATAGAAACATGAAGAAATTAAACTTAACATACATTTTATATTATTCTAATTCTTAATTATATTATTTGTTTTATACAAAGATAGTGAGTTAGCATTTTGTAATGTAATATACATTTGACAATAGGATACTGTTGACCCTATACTCTATTTTCTATATTTTGACCTATAATAGCAACCAAAATTATTTTTTAAAGAAAAACTTGTTTGTTTTTGAATGTAGATATTAGTAAACTGTAATTATCAATCTTTTTCAGAGATGCCAGAAGTCAGGGATTTTAATAAATATCACTGGAAATATATCAGAAGCTCAAAGTTTATGGAATTTTTAAGAGAAATTAAACTTTTGTAAACAATTTTATTTAAATTGGGATGGATTTTCTTAAAACAATACTGGGTAAATTTTCAGGAAAATAATTTCTTATGGAAATCAGAGATCGAAATCGATATTAAATATTTATGGCAACCCTGTTTTTATAAACGCGAATATTTCTTTAATGTTTTATGAAATCATCATGACCCTTATCCAAGTTGTCAGTTAAACCTTATTCACTAATGTAAGCTCTGGCAAAAATTCGTATGTTTTCGATATTGATGTATACATATATAATTTAAATCAAGAACTCTGACTAATACAAAAGATCTATCAGGAAGGTGGAGGTTAACCTGGATATGCGATAACTGTAAACGTTGTAAACTTTATTGTGTCTGACTTACTTTGCTCAGACTCTGAAGTATCGTTTCGCGAACAAATCTTAATGTTTTACTATATATTTTTCTGGTTTATTGATGACGTTAATAATGAAGCAAAGTTATTACGTTGCAATCATGCAATTTACGAATTTTTAAGGTACATTAATACCTCAAACGTTCCATCCATGAACAACTCAGACTGATCATTAAGGCAATTGAGTAACGTCTGGTTTGAAAAAATTAGAGCTGTTTCTCCATTAATATTGACAGTTCCTACTAACTCTTTTGGTACGGCATTGTTCTTCGTAATCAACGTTGCCAAATGGGACAGAGATTTAGGTTGTCTATAACCCAACTTCCTTCGATGTCTTATTAAAACTTGCTTAATGTTGGACCATTGTAGAGTTACAGTTTTCCCTGCATTATCGAATCTGTGTTGCGGTAGTCATAGAAGAATACAATATAATAAGAAAATTATAATTTTCCTATGTAACTATTTCATATTTTTATATTTTTACTTTTTACGTATCTAAAGACATACATTTGATAAAATGAAAGTGATTGAAGGCTAAGGAAATATCTGTACACTTAAGTTACTTAGATAAGACAGCACCGCCTCAGCCCACTTCCATAGTATCTAATGCTTTAAGGGCATGTGGTGAGATATCATGTCAGTGGTCACATGGCCAAAGAAAAAATTTGTTACCTAGTTTACTTTTAGAATTATGAGTATATAATTGTGACATGTAGTAGTAGACATTCATAAAATATCATGAAAATAGTTTGTTTCATATAAGTTTGTTTATATTTTTGTTTCATTTTTTTGTTTATAAAATTAGCTAAATGTACTGTTTACCAATTTTTAGAATGAATTCCCGGCCATTCTACTGAATAAAAAAAATCTCGAAAGCCAGAGATCTCGTAAATCTTTTTCCCGAAAACATTTTTTCCAGAATGCAGTTTTCCCAACGGTTGTTTTCCCGAACGAATAATATATTAATTATTATAGAAGAAAAATGGGTGACAAATGTTGCCTTTGTGTCATGTGACCACTGACATCATATTCCATCATTTGCCCATAAGGGGTTTATATGTATATGAAAGCGCAGACGAGATGAAACTGACTCCCATTTATTATATAACATAGAGGAAAGGAAGTTCCTCGTGTGGTATCGGAATTATCTTAGAAGCAGATATGGAATCCTCTTTAATATGTAAAAAAATATACATAGGATAACTAATTGGTAGTGTGCTCACTCGCGACAAACGCTGACGTAGATCTCATTTAAAGTCAAGTGCAGAAGATCTGCACGTTCAAGCATAGCAAGTTTTGCCATTTCATTTATCTCCCAATTTACAATCGGAGTACAAGAGTGTGGTGTAATAAGTTCATAATATTCGTTAATGTTGTATAATGTTCCTTTACATGGTCCAAGCTGTTTGTTGGTTCTGTAGCAACATCTGTTTGGGTTATAATAAATATACTATTTCTCAATAAGTAACATAAACATATACTTTTCAATACTTTTCCTGTGTAATGCTGTGTGATATCTTTTATCCAAATTGGGGAAGTTTTTATTAATTATACACTGAGAATACATGAATTTGAAAATTTTTTTAAAGTTAACTTTTGTCTATTTTTTTCGCTTTTACTTTAAATTCAACCATATTCTTACCGGCGAAGATCATTTACACGGTGCTAAAGATGGGAGGCTCAAAACTGTATAAAAAAGATTTAAACCATGTCTGTCTGTTGATTGGTTTAAGTTATAATCCTTACTACATTCCTTATAGGTTTCCTCTACTGTAAGGTGAAAAGTGTGTGATAGAAAAAAATACTTAAAGTTAGTTTCAAAAATAATACAATAGCTCATTTTGAGAAAAAGTGTGACAAAGACAGCAATTTTTGAAAGAGTTGTAAAACACAGGTGCGAAGTTCAATTTTGTAGCTCGCGCGATTTTGAAGCGATACTTTTTATAACTGAATTTTAAGAAATGCGTGACTCCCACAAAATTGAATGAAGGTTTCTGTCATACAGTAAGAAGGATTATACAGTGTTAAAAATCGGACTCGAACTTCACACCCCAGAGATTGAATGTAGGAAAAATTCAATCCGTAGAGATTGAACTTTCAATCCGCTGAGATTGAACTAAGTATGTTTTGAATCATCAGATATTGAATGAGGTACGCTTTGGTACGCTTTCAATCTCTCTGGATTGAACAGTTTCCACTTGACATTTTAATATCTTTAAAACATGAATTAAACTGATTTT
>WNHD01003085.1:0-13440 GCA_011057455.1 Ganaspis sp. Gsp50
CTTATACAGTTACAAGCCAGTTTAACTGTAAAATGCCTTGAAAGTGTCCAGCGCAACTGGCAAGTTACTTGAAATTGCCATGACAAATTTCTACACGGGGTTAGGATACCAAGAAAAAAGTTTATTAAATTAAATTCAGATTTTTTATGGCTTTTCATGAAGAATTGTGCATTTTCATGATCATTTCCTACACAGCACCATAAATTTCCTAAAAGTTCCTTAAATTTCCAATGATAATTTAGGAATATTGACATTAGGATTTCAGAACAGTTTTGTGAAACAGGAAAATGTGCTGACATTAGAGAATTTGGAAAGCCAAACTTCCCTGAAAATGTATTATAAAAGTTCCCCATTTACTATTCTTTCAAAGTCATAGAAATCAAATTCGACCATGGTGCATATATATAATAATATTAAATATATATAATAATAAAAAATATTAACATATAAATAATAAAATATACATATACGTATATATATAATATTAAATGCGGAGATCCTATATGAAAATTATAAATACATGTTCAAGAAAACTTGACGTCCAACGTTCCCTAATATACGAACAATTTCCCGTTTCTTCACCTATATCCTCCCTGAATTCCCGGTGTCAATTCTATATTAAATTCATGGGTTATTGAGGGAAGTTTCAGGACAATTTTCGATGCTGTGTGGGTTCTGACAGAATGTAAGACATTTAACAGACAGTTGTTTACAGTAAATATTTAAATAAAAATTCAATATGCAATGTTCACATATCTTGTTTCAAAATTGACATTAAGAATGTTTTAGACACTTAATTAATTTATATGTCGATATGAAAACAGTCGACAACATAATCAGAGAGTGCTTCTTTAAATTCGAACAAGCAGTTATCAACTGTCTAAGAAAAAGGCTAAAAATTATGTCGTATGTGAAATAGTTTTTTAAACGAATTATTTTTCCTGTGTAGAAATAGATAGTTTTTGAAACGCATTTTTCTGTATTATACTAGAATATAAAAAATACTAAAATGTGAAAATTATTTGTTTTCTTTCAAGAAAACAATTTATATTTTCTTTCTGTTTTTTTTCTTCCAAGATTTCAAATATGCAATAATAAATAAAGTTACTTCAATGAATACATATAAAAAATGTAAGATACTTCTAAAAAGTGACTTTTCTAAAAACCGAACTATGTAATCGAGTTTTGATTTTTTTCTTTTGCATTTTATCTAATGATAACTGAATTCTTGAGTCAGACTTTGGCTGCGCGAATCCAGAGGCAGAATTCGTTTGTTTTTGTCTTTGTTTCAGAAATACAGCTCGTAACCCTTTGCATTTAATTTATTCAATAAAATATAAATATTATTTTAACGCCAAAGACACAGCTTTAGTATAAATTAAAAAAATGCTTTGTTTAACAGCAGTAAAATAGGAGAAAAAATTAAAAACATTTTACTTCGGCTTTAAGTAAATTCATTTTGATGACACAATTACAATATTTTATATGCTTTCATTGCACAAACTTTATTTTTCATTACATATTTGATATCTTCATAAAAAACGTGTGGGAATTTTTTTTTCATATCGTCGAAGCTACTGCATTACCGCGAATCCATGTTTGGTGAATACCGCGTTTTTGCGAATTCCGTAAAGGCTATTTTGCATAGGCATTTTATTTTAAATATAGCTCTTAAGGAATTCGCAGATATGCGGTATTTACCAAATGTATATTCGCGATATTGCAGTATCTTCGACGATATAGAATTAAAAAATAGCACATTAATTAAGAAGGGTGCAAAGCAGGTGTTTGCCTCGTGCATTCCTGGCTCCCTCGACTTCGCCTCGAGTGCTTCGGGTCCCCTCGGTCGTTTGCATCTCACCCAAGCGTTAATCACTTTGCGCCCGTGTAGATCATGATTATTTCCTTAGGCCGATTCCTCTATGTACAAACGCAAAGTTGACACGCACGCAACTGCGACGTAAAGCTGTTAACCCAAATATAAAAACGCTGCCGTTACGTGCGTGTCAATTTAGCGTGTGTCCAATGTAAAGTCGGTCTTAAGGTGTTCTTCCCAAACGAATCCTGCACGGAGAAGAAAATAAGATTATTATCACTTGAATTTCAAGTAGAAACTGTCGAAGTGTCTGACACTATCCGTTCATTAACTTGGTAAACTTGACTGACAACTGGCAACTGCATGGAGGGGGGGGGGGGCTAAGTTGCGTTGACTTTAGTGTCATTACACGAGACACTCAAGCAGTTTCTACTTGAAGCTAAAGTGACTGTAACCTTACTTTATTATCCGTTTGGTTCATCCTTTAATAATGGACGATAGAATTTTCTTTCCTAACCTATTTAAAAATCTCCGTTCTACATACAATGTTTGTGTTATTCTTGATCGAGAAATTAAACCATCGACTTGCTTAGTTGATCAGAATCTTGCAGTTCAACGTAAAAATATTATTCATTTTTACAAAATCAATAAAAGTACGTTTATTTCAACTTCAAGGATGACGATCCGTAATTTATGCCGTGCGAATAAATAGTAAACACAAAGTATGCTAATTTCCCACATAGCACCTAAACTTGTTTCAACATTGCCAATCTTTCCTCAAGTTTCGTCAACTTTCAGCAAATTTTCTGCAAGTTTAGAAACTTGAGGAAAGGTTAGCAATGTTGATACAAGTTTAGGTGCTGTGGGGGTTGTCTAATTAAAGTAAAATTGAATGTTAAATTAAAATAATACTGCTCGGACAAAAACAAAGCTGAATTTATGTTGCAACTATTTTGAGATAATTGTACTAATGTGCAGCATCTTTTTAGTTACTGTTCATGAGTATGTAACAATATGTATCTTTGTTACAGTCCTATCAAAAATTCAGATATAGGAAACCATATCGGGAACTATAATGGAAACGATACGTGAATTTGAAATGTGAAAATATATATTTTCCTAAATAGTTTCCCATCAGGTTTTTTGTTTTGAAATATGTAATCAAATATTAGAACGACAATTATAATATATTTTTGTTAGAATAATGACAAAAATTTAAGGTAAAAGAAAATGAAAAGAACCCAAAACAACTCTTGTTTAATTTTGTAAAAAAGACTTTAGAAATTGTAATTATCTATCGGTATTTAAAATTGTTATCGCTTAAAAGCAACACGTAAACCCGGGCGTGGCTACAAACAGAGAGGAGATTCTGCATATATACTGCGCACATATGTTTTCAGACTTTTTATTATTTCCGCTGTTCTTCTACTTATTGACCAACTTTCTTTTCACGCGTTGTTTTTAGGCGATAGAATTATTAAATATCAATAAACATATTTAAATTTCTTAAAGTCCTTTTTTACAATATTAAAAGAAAATTGTTTTAGATTATTTGTGTCTTTGATATATTATAATTGGATTGTTATCTCGAAATTCGAAACAATATTTTGTGTGAGAAAGTTAATTTAAAGAAATGTTTAAACAATGTTAATAACTTAACTTTATGTCTTCTTTTGATGTACATTTTTGAAAAAATGTAACTCATGACGTTGAAAAGGATAAAAGAAACGATGATTTACATCTTTTTTCAAAATTTTAACTTTATCCTTCTTTTCACCTTTCTTACCTTAAATTTCTGTAAATTAACCATCAACCTAATAGGGAACTGTATATTTTCCTGTCCTGAATTCCCATATCATTTCCTACATAGTTTTCCACCTTTTTCCCATATCGTTTCCGTTACAGTTTCTTATGTAGTTTCCTATCTAGTTTTCTATAATGGAATTTTTAATAGAGACATACTGCTGCACATACTTTCTGCAACCGTTTTGATACTATTTGCACAGTTGTATAAAGTGTTAACAAAGTTTTTACATAATACACATTTTATGTTTTTAGATAGAGCATTTCACAGAAAAATGGAGAGCGCTCAAGAGAAATCTACATCGCATAAGAGGACATTTCTTCAAAGAATGGAACAAGATTCCGAAGAAGGAGAAAGAAGCGAAAATAATGAGACGGAGATTCAAAGAAGAAGAGAAACCGAGGAAGCGGTTGTAGTTCGAAGAAGAAACGGAAAAAGAAGAAGAAGAGGAGGAACAGAAGAAGATGCAGAGGAGGTTGTAGAAGAACAAGTAGCAGAAGATGATGAAAACCAAATATCAGAACAAAGAAGAGAAAGAAGAGAAAGAGAAGAAAGAAGAGAAGGGGAAGAAGGAAGAGAACAAAAAGAAAGGGAAGAAAGAAGAGAAATAAGAGAAGGGGAAGAAGGAAGAGAAATAAGAGAAAGAAAAGAAAGAAGAGAAATAAGAGAAGAGGAAGAAGGAAGAGAAAGAAGAGAAAGAAGAGAAGGGGAAGAAGCAAGAGAAATAAGAGAAAGAGAAGAAAGAAGAGTAATAAGAGAAGAGGAAGAAGGAAGAGAAGATAATAATGGCCACGATTTGGGAGCAGGAAATTTTGGACTAAACAGATTTCTACAGAATGAACTGGATAATGAAGAAGCAATTGGACCAGAAGAGGAGGATGTGAGTGGAGATGAAGAAGACGAAGAAGATGAAGAAGATGAAAATGAAGAAGACGAAAATGAAGAAAATGATGGTAACGTAATGTTTCGGATAGATAATGTTGCTGCTATGCAAGCTCCATTGCGTCCTGTCCGCGAGGTAACAGCGCTCGATATATTATTAGTAACCTTGGCAGAAGCAGTGCGTTACAAAAACACTTATAAGCAGATTCTATCGCGTTTAAGATGGGAGAAAAAGAAGTATCGTTTTATAAATTTACCTGTTACAAAAAAAGCTCTGTGGAAAATTATTGGCAAAAGTGATCGAAATCTAATTTATCGTTTGTATTGTGAATCATGCCGTGAATGCGTTGGGAACGGAAAAACGGTTGAACGGGAATGCGCCTGCCGGTCTTGCGGTCCGGGTATTGTAGAAACTCACGTCGCGACTTTCGTTCAGGAACTTTTAGCTCCGCAGTTAAAGTCATTATTAATAAATCCCAAAACTCTCAAAGCACTACAATACAAAGAAACGAGAATTAAGATTAACGATGAAGCAATGGAGGATGTATTTGATGGGGAACAGTATCAAGAGTTGTCAGAGGATGGAAACTTCTTATCTTATCCTTATAATTTTTCATTAACAATTTGGGTCGATGGAGCAAAAGTCGCGAATACGTCCTCTGCACAAATGTATCCTGTTCTGCTGCAAGTAAACGAGTTTTCGCCTCATGCCAGAAAGAAGAACGTACTTCTAGCAGGTGTGTGGATTGCTAAACAGAAACCATGTATGCTGACAATTCTAAAACCAATCGTAGAGGAGCTCCAGCGATTGTACAACCTCGGTATCCGGTGGAATTCACCCGAAGGAATTGAAATCATAAGTAAATTTTTGGTTACAATTTTTACTGCTGATTCAGTTGCACGGTGTGATGCTTTAGAAATGAAGCAGTACAACGGGTTCAATGGGTGTACTTTCTGTCTGGCTCTTGGAAAATCAGTGGAAGGGCGTATGGTGTATGTTGCTCAGCCTTCTGCATTGCGAACTGACGAATCTATTCGTACAGCTGCAGTAACGGCAGTAACAAATAACGAAGAAGTTGAAAGCGTTAAAGGTTGGTCAGCTTTGGCCAACCTTCCTGAATTCAATCTTGCTGATGATCAAGCTGTTGATATTGTACATAACACCTTTCTTGGAGTAATGAAGGATGAGTTTCTCAAGTTTACAAAGGAAGTTGGAAAGCCTTGGTACATTGGCACTCCAGCAAACATCGCAGAAATAGATAGACGAATTCAGGCAATTAAGTTGCCTTCAAGACTCTCTCGAACACCTCGAATAATTTCGACATATACGTTATGGAGAGCTTCTGAGTGGCGTAATTTTCTTCTGTATGGTGCACTTCCTTGTCTAGAAGGCATTTTACCGACGAAATATCTGAAACACTTGGCTCTCCTTTCCAAAGCTATATTCATTCTGAACAGTGCTTCAATCACAAATGATGATTTAACTTTGGCAACACGTTTATTGTCTACATTTATTGCAGATTTCGAGAAGCTTTATGGAGAAGTTAACATGAAGTACAATGTTCACCTCCTAAGGCACCTTCCGAGATGTGTCCTGCTAAAAGGACCTGCATGGGTATTCGACACCTTCCACTTCGAGTCAATGAATAAAAAATTTGTTGACAGCATCACTAGCCCTTACCACAGAGCTGATCAAATGGTTACCCGATTCTTCTTGAAAAAGTTTGTGATGTGTGCCGTAGAAGAGTATGACATCAGTCCTGCAGCAAGAGAGGAGATAGAAACACTTTTGGATATGAAATCTAGGCAAGTGAATCCTACTATGCCAGAAGGGCATTACTTTCTTGGAAGAAACAACCCAATCGTGCGCCATCCAAACAGAGAAGAAATGCAACTTTTGCATAATGCAAATCTGCAAATTGAAGAAGACACACAAGTAAGTTTCTACAAGACAGCAATTGTGCATGGTGTTGATTACGAAGTAGAACCTGCTCAAGTAAAACAATTTTGCAATCACATCGCGTACTGCCAAAACACAAGATTTATGAAAATTGAAGCAATATTAACTTACACAGTCGAAAACGAGATAGTTGCAGGTTTTATTGGAAAGCAGTTCGATGATCAAGGCGAAGCATTTACAACTCACTATATTCGCTTTGTAACTCCTTCGAACCGAAAGATCTTTGTATCCTACAAGGACGTACTAATGCCAGGATTTACAATGCCCAGAGGTAACACTCTCATTGCCGCGTATATATCGAACTCTTGGGGAACAGATTAAAACAATTGTGCCTGCTTCGTATTAAAGTCAAATTCGTTTAATCCACAAATTCTAAATTTCTTTTGCTATTAACTCTTCTTTAAACTCGTCTTCAAACTCTTTTTTAAACTCGTCTTCAAACTCTTCTTTAAACTCTTATTCAAAATCTTCATCAAACTCTTCTTTAAACTCTTTTTCAAATTCTACTTTAAACTCTTCTTCAAACTCTTCTTTAAACTCGTCTTCAAACACTTCTTTAAAATCTTCATCAAACACTTCTTTAAAATCGTCTTCAAACTCTTCTTCAAACTCTGCTTCAAACTCTTCATCAAACTTTTCTTTAAAATCGTCTTCAAACTCTTCTTTAAACTCTTCTTCAAACTCTGCTTCAAACTCTTCTTCAAACTCTTCATCAAACTCTTCTTCAAACTCTTCTTTAAACTTTTCTTTAAACTCTTCTTTAAACTATTATTTGAACTCTTTTTTCAACTCTTCTTCAAACTCTTTTTCAAATTCTTCTTTAAACTCATCTTCAAACTATTCTTCAAACTCTTCTTCAAACTCTTCTTTAAACACGTCTTCAAACTCTTCTTTAAAATCTTCATCAAACACTTCTTTAAAATCGTCTTCAAACTCTTCTTCAAACTCTTCTTCAAACTCTTTTTTTAACTCTTCTTTAAACTCCTCATTAAACTCTTTATCAAACAAAATCTCCTGGTTTGACATTGTAAATTCCGATAGTAAGAAACTTCAAATCATAAATAGTTCGCTAAAGGGGTCAAATCTTTTGTATTAATAATGTATATTAGCATTCAAGTCTCTTTACCTGTCTTCTTAATCGGGCACATGCGGAAAATTGCGTTTTTTGCGACATTTGGGTACGTTACTAAATACCATCCCTCCTATGACGGTACGTAGTTTCAGGTCTATTAACATGTCTTGACAATCGGGTTAATTTGTAAAATTGCGTTTCTTGCGACATTTGCGTATGTTTGTAAATACCATCCGTTGTTGGTACATAGTACAAATTTATTCGTGAAGGCGAATTTGCGGATAGTTATGTAAGTGACTACGAAGAAGGTAGAAATATTTTTAATTAATAATGTATATTTTTTGGCTTTCAGGTCTCTCAACCGGCTTTGTTAATCTGATGAATTCGAAAATACGCGGCCTCGAAGAGCATCGTCAGCACCTACGATGCTTCTCTGTGGCTTTATATTTTCAAATTTAACCGATACAAAGTGTAGGTTACGTTCTCTATTTTTATATCTCTTAAGTAATTGAATAGAGAGAATGTTTTCAAATTATTGGTGGTGGTTATTTTTAATTTTCTACTTCTTTATCTATTAAATAACAAAGTAATAAAAATTTTCTTTATTTGGTGGTGGGTTTATGTATATATCTGTAAAATAGTTAAATATAGAGAATGTTTTGAACTTTTTGGTGGTGGGTTTTTGAATGTTTAAATTATTGATTTTTTAATTCAGATTCTAAAGGGATATGGGTTTTAGTGGGTCGGGGCTGGTAGTAGTTCGCCAGCTTTTTTTTCTGTTTTTTTTTTGTTTACCAACCCCACATAACCTTGGAGTACGGGCTCCAAGGTATCTGTAAGCAGATTTCTCTAAATTTCCCACCGAAAAAAAGAAAAAAAAATTGAACCACTTGACTGAAGAAACGCTACAAAAAGCGTCAAGCGCTACCTAGCCCAAACTGTCGAAAATGCGTTAAATTACTTTAAAACCATTTCTCGTCTATTAGAATCTGTATAACTAATTTTTTTACATTTTAAAAATTATGTCCTAAGGTGTTTTGAAAAAATCAAAAAATTGGTTGCCATTAAATTTTGAAATTTTGTTTGTTTATATTATTTATTTAATCGATGTTGAATTTTAAACACTTACAGGGTATCTAAAGGTCAGGGAAGTAATAAAAAAGTTAGGGAATTTTGTTTGAAGTCAGGAAAAATGGTTAAAATAAGAGAAATTGCAAATATAATTCATTAAAAAAAATTTTGTACTATTTTTTAAGTCAAAGAACCAATAAAGAGCCGGGAAAATGTCAGGCAATGGTCAGGGAAAAGTCAGAGAATTTTTTTTTGGGAACCCTGTCAGACTTCCTGACTTAATTTGGTGCAAATGAAATATATTGCTTCCTCACAGAAAGCATTGTAATTATTATTTTTTATTATAGTTCCTTGAAGAAAAATATTTATTAGGAAAAAATGAATCAATTAATGTATATGAAATATTTTTATTATATGAAATTCTTGGAAAAAGTGTTACTTTTGAACTTGAAAATTAACTTCATTTTATGACTTTTCCAAATAACATTATTTAATAGTAGTTTCTTCTTAAAAACTGTTTAGAGTTTCCTTTTGCAAAAACAAATTTTTTCTGTGAAGAAGCAAAATGTTCATTAAATGAAGATATTTTTCCACTTGTTTTTATGAATCGGATAATTTAATAATTAAATTTTTGTAATCAAAATTGCAACTACTTTATAAATTTGCATTTATCATAATAATAAAATATTAAAACATGCTTTTTAGTTTTAAGCTCTGAGATATGAAAGGGTGAATACTGTCTTTTGTATGTTAATCTGTACGTGTTCTTAAAAGTTAGAAATAAGGTATAATTTTTAATTTATTGGCAGTGGGTTCTGAAGTGTTTAACTTAAAATTTCTCTTACAGGCAAACACAGCTAAGTGCAATGATGACTTTCAAGTTGAGTAAAATGTGACACGTTGATACTTCTTGCATAAACGGGAAAGCCATCGTTGCTCTGTACTGTGTATATGAACATGAAATTTTACCATGATACGGAAAACTGTACTAAATAATGTAAAGTTTTCTGTCAGCAATGATTATTTGCAGATTCCAGCGAGTGAAATAGGTCATCTTAAACTTCCACGAGTTAATGACAGCATGCCATATCGTGCCTAAGGAAAAATCACAGTAGGAAAGAAGAAAATTAATAAAGTCTTTTAAAAGTTGACTTCATTTGAAATGACTAGCCCTCACCTCAAGACGTATTAGAATATTTCAAATTGTAATTACAAGAAGAAGGTGAAATCGCATAGGTAATAAGAAACTTTTAAATATAAATTAAAATATACAAAAATTTTCTTCATTTACTCAACACTCTTGGACTACTTTTAACCTACAAGTATTTCAGTTTTTGAATCCTCATATACAATGAGAGAATAGAATTGTTTTGAACTACGCTAAATTGAATCCTAATATTCTAGAAATAATTAGTTTAATTTTTTATGTTAACATACATCTGCTGTAACACACTGCAAGGAAACAACATTTCATTTCATGTTTAAAGCATGTGCCATTTGTACCATAATGTTATTAGTTTAGCATGACACAAGTCGACAAGGAATATACGAATCACACCTTGAGATTTTCAATTAAGATTTTACGAAAATATCGTGAAATCACCATTCTCAGTATTTTATTTTAAAATTTTATCGGGTGAAAAAAAAACATTTATTTTCTGAATTGTTGTCGATTATATCCTTTATCGATTTTGAATTAATTATTCACAATATCAATCAAAACTCAAGCCGTAGAATTTAGAGATCTTTTCTATGCTACCATTTTCTGTTAAAAGTTATTGATTATTTTTCTCCATGAAATAGTACAAAGGGCAATGTTTATAAATATGAATGAATGTTTTTTATTAATAATCTTGAATTAATGGAGTGTTTTTTCATATTTAGAAATTAATTTAAAACGCTGAACACTGTGAGCAGTACAGCATTTTGACAGTCAACCAGTTGCATAGGAAACAAATGCTTTAAAAAATCAAATAACCAATATCGACCAATGAATGCCACTACCATTGAGAAGGACTGGTTTCATTCAAATAACGTTAACATGCATATGTATAGATCGAAAATCAAGTCATCTCGTAATTTTTGGACACTCTCAATAACGACTTTTGTAAGTCTAAATTTTATCTGAGTAAAAATCCATTACTTTGAGGGTGAAATCACATGGAAGCGTCAAACGCAAAGCGTAAAACGATTTTCATGAGAGTGAGAAAGATAGCGATATTTTTTGTCTCTTATACTCTCATGAAAAACGTTTGACGCTTTTATATGATTTCACCCTGAGAGATTGTAAAGACGTAAGTGCGACCTAACTAAGTCGCACTTAAATCGCAGTTAGGTCTTCGTTTGGTTGTAAGACCTACAGAGAAATAAATAAATAAAATACGAACATTTAAATTAACGAATATGACGAGAAGCAATAATTCTAATAATACTGACACGATTTACAATCATGATAATACTTAATTAAAGAAGAAATTAGCCCACGCGTCGAATAACGGCATCGACACGTGACATTCATCCCTTCCTTGAACCAGACTCTGGCTGCGCGAAAAAAATGCGCAAATCCAGAGGCAGTTATTAGACACGCAGGTTTAAATGTAAAAAACTGAAATATGACAACTTACGGGAGCTTCTAAAGTAAGATGTACAAAGAGAAGAAAATAAGGTTATAATCAATTGAGCCTCCAGTAGAAAGTGCCTGTGTAGCCAAAATTAAATATTTTGATATTTGAATCTTAAAAAATACAGTATTCAACTCTAAATTTTTCAAAAATAAGCTACAAACAACTCATTCTACAATACAGTAAACACAAACACAGAAAGATGTAAAGTTTCAGTAACTTTCTGAGTCAAAATTTAATTCTTTTATATTTTGTTCTTACAAAATCCAGATTATAACTCTGAATTTTTCTAAAGAAAATTCCAGATAACTTCTTTTGTTATTTCCAGTGAATGTTTACATCAGTAAACACTAACGCAGATAATTGTAAAGTTTCGGTACATTTCCGGGCCACAATTAAATTTTTTTATCTTCGAATCTTAATAAAACCAGATTTCAACTCTGAATTTTTTTAAAAAAAATTCTAGATAACTCATTTTGTTATATCTAGCGAGTGTTTCCATTAGTTAATAAATACCATAAATGTTGTAAAGATTTAGTAACTTTACGGGCTAAAATTGAATTTTTAGATCTTCAAATCACAAAAAATCCAGATATCAACTCTGAATTTTTCTATAAAAAACTGCAGATAACACATTTTGAGATTTCCAATGAGTGTTTTTATCAATAAACAGAAACGCGTAAAATTGTAAAGTTACAGTAACTAACTAACTAACTAACCTAAATTTTTGTAAAAAATATTCCAGATAACTCATTTTATTATTTTCAGTGAGTGTTTACACTAATAAGCAAACACCAAAAATATTTTAAAAATGAAGCAACTTTCCGGGCCAAAATTACATTTTCTTAATTTTCAAATCTTAAGAAATCTTAATTTCAACCCTAAATTTTTCTAAAATAATCCTAGATAACAAGTTTTGTGTTTTCCAGTGAGTGTTTATATTAGTTAAGAAATACCAAAAATGTTGTAATGATTTTGTAACTTTCCGGGCCAATATTAAATTTTTTTATTTTCGAATCTTAAGAAATCTTAATTTCAATCCTAAATTTTTCTAAAAAAAATTCTAGATAACTCATTTTCTGATATCTATTTATAGTTTACAACAGTAAATAATAACACACAAAGTTGTTAAAATTCAGAAATTTTCCAGGCCAAACTTGGTTAATTAATACACGAATCTCAAAAAATTTTGCCTCGAAAAGTTACTGAAACTTCACAATGTTCTATGTTTGTGTTTACTCTTGTAAACTCTGATTGGAAATCACGAAATAAGATATCTGGTTTTCTTTGTAGAAAAATCCAGTATTGAATTCTTAATTTTTTTAAGATTTGATAGTCTTGAAATTTAATTTTGGCCCAAAAAGTTATTAAATCTTTACAACAATGATCTTAAATCATATCAGTATTATTAAAATTATTATCGCTCTTCATATTCGCTAATTTAAAAGTTCGTATTTTTTTTCGCTGTTAGCCGTAAAACCTAGCGGAGGCGTAAGTGTGACCTAAGTGACTTCTGTATTATATCTTTAATAATTGTTTATTTTGCTAACCCCTAACTCTTCCGTCTATGAATAGAAAATATGTACCATAAAAGTTACGATTTCAAATTAGGAACGAATACTTTTCATCAATACTTTCAAATTAATATTGTTTTTTTATTTTTAGAAATTATTGCAAAGCGTCCAAAATTCATCATAAAGGGATCTTTTGATAGTCAACTTGTTGCAGAGAAAATAAATACCGACAAAAATCGAATCATCACCAATGACTACAATAATTGAATATCGCTAGAATTGAAAAGGAATGATTTAAATCGAACTATGTTAAAATGCAAGTGTATATTCATCGAAAATTAAGTTATCTGGAAATTGGACAATTGGATCTATCGCAAAACTTAGATAGGATTTATTCGTATTCATCAAATTATAGTAGGGGAGACCGAGGAGGAAAGTAACAAAAATCAGATTTTTGAAGCTAGCGTCAAAACGGTTCTTCCTATAAGCTTTGGTAATACGTTAAATTAAAGCTTGGACTTTCACCTTTTCAATAAAATTTGAATGAAACATTAATATTAATTAGACAGCTCACAGTTAATTTTTTCCGCGAGCTCTTCAACTGTTACTTTCCTCCTAACCCCCTAGGAGGAAAGTAACAGCGCAATAAAAGCTTATTCAGTGTTAGGAAACTATTCTAATTGATAATATTTGATAGATA
>WNHD01003086.1:9995-35212 GCA_011057455.1 Ganaspis sp. Gsp50
TATTGTTTATTTACAAATATTGTTTATTTACAAACAATTTTTGTGTACGAATCAAATTATATATAATAATCTTCATAATTTTATATAAATGATAAAAAGCTATTCTAAAATACAATTAAACTATTTTATTATTTACATATTATTTAACGTGCATTGAAGGAAATTTTCAAGGCAAAAACTTCAAGGAAATGTTTAATTTAGATAATGATATTTTGTTTAAAAGTTGAACTGTGTATTTTAAAAATAAGTAGATAACGTTTCTTTAAATTCAGAAATCAGTCATGCAGCTCTTTTGACATAACCTCAGATTGCAAATAGTTTGACAAATTTAATAAAATATAATATATTATAAAGAAAGTTGTTGAATTTTAAAACTGTGGGACTGTTTAATAATATAGTTCACAATAATATATAGGAAAAAATAGTTTTTAATCGTCAATGAATATAAAATGTATACCATATTGTAATTGATTTAATTAATTTTTTTAGACATTCAAAGTAAATTTAACATGCCTTCCACTGGATCTTGTGAATTTATCTTCGGGGGCTATGGTTCATATCCCGGTTTTCGTCATTCAGGCTACAGCATTTCTTCTTAACTACATCGATTTGGAAGGAATTTTTAGAAAAGCAGGCTCTAAAATTCGCCAAAGAGAAATATTATCGCGTCTAGATAATGGAGGAACTCTGGCTAAAAGCGATCACGGAATTGACATTGCAAATTGTTTGAAAACCTTCTTCCGGGAATTACCCGAGCCAATAATTCCTTACTATTTTCATGATCTATTTGTACGATGTGTGGTTTTAAAAAAAAATCGTGTGGAGGCTTTGCTTATGGCGTGTCTATTGCTTCCACCGATTCATCTCAATACCTTAGCCTTCCTCATGGAATTTTTACAGAAAGTGGCTTCTTATGAGCAACTTAACAAAATGGGAGTTGTTAATTTAGCCACCGTTTGTGGGCCCAATATTATGCCTCTAAAAGAAACTACCATGGGGGCTGTACAAAGTCGATTAGAAATACACAACACTGTTGTGCAGGTGAGAGCTCTAAGCTTAAATAAGGCTTAATTGATTATGAAGCGAAAATTAAAATTCCTTAAATGATAAAAAAATAACTTATTTTTTTTTAGTTACTAATAGAAAATGCTGAAAAGATTGGCGTTTTACCAGACCACGTCACAGAAACAATTTCTGCTGATTGTGAAATAGGTAACGCGGAAAATGAACTTGAACAGTCCGATAACAATTTAACGAAAAGTAAAAAGAAGAAACACCGAAGTGGAAGCTTCACACGTAAGCCCCATCTAAGTGCTTCGAATCTCAACTTAAGTATGTAACTAATAATCCAATCTAATCTCTACCTTTCAAACTTCCCACATTTTTCATTATTTATGTTCGTTTAAACATCCTGCATGAAAGATAAAGATTAAATACTAACACAACGACTAATATGTGACTAACAAAGAAAACAGCATGAAGGTTATCGTTTCTTTTTTAAAAGAAAATAATACATTATTTAAAATGTAAGCTTTAATTAACAAAAACTTGGTGTAATTGTCTATTTTTAAGTCTAGCATCCTTTTCTCTCTAATATGTAATTTTATTCTACTGATAACATATTGAGTAATAAATAAATAAATAAAAATGCCTTAAATTTACAGGAATGTTAAGCGGGTTAAAAAAAATGGTAGGCAAAAATTCTCCACACGAAGGTGAAGCAGTTTGTGAAGGATCAAATTCGGTTTTTTTATACACTCCTTCCCTGAGAATAGGGAAAAGACGCAAAGTGGAAGCAGTAAATGATGAAATAAACTTGAAAAAGGAGTAAGTTTTTAAACAAATTTCTCGTTTTATTATTTACTGTAAATATTTGTTTCAATTTCTGATGTTTGGGATACTAGTCCAAAATCTTTTACATAAAATTTCAATTTACTACTTTTTATTACTTTTTCCATTCTAGAATTTTCACTTTTTTAAACATTAATTTTTGTATTCTATATTTGAACGTCTTCCTGTATTCTAATGTTAATTATCTTTTCACTTTTTTTTGTTTACGTAATTGTATTAAGAGCATATAGTAAACAATTTCACAAGGAAGTACTCTGTTATTTTCTAAAATCACTTTTTAGAAACACGTACTGGATTTCTTTAAACAATTTGTTTTTCAATAGAAACTTTTATTGCTTACTAAACACCCTTCCTTTGTTTCAAATTTTAATTATTATTATTGGTTGGACACAATGCACATTATGTTAAAATTTCTGGTTGTCTTGCAGAAATGATTTATTGGAAGTCATGCCTGAAAGACTTCCTCTTCGTTCACGTTACTCGTTACACTCCCCAGTTAATAATCATCCAAAGTATGTAGTGCATGACTTTTTCTTTTGTGTTTCTCTCTATATAGATAATATAATCTTTACTAAAAATCTTAACAAGAAAATTATATAAATATTATCTATTATTATTATTATTATTATTATTATTATTATTATTATTATTATTGTTATTATTATTATTATTATTATTATTATTATTATCTATTTTCTATTTTAATTACTTTTTATTCAATTTTATTTTATTCAATTTTAATTTATTTTTATTTCATTTATATTGTATAAATTTAATAAATCCTAATTTCTAGGATTCATTTATGATTTAAACAAAATTGTTTCTATTTGTCGATAAAATTGTTTTGAGCACTTAAAATTAGTTTTGACTAAATGGTTAGTTATTAATTAGGTTATTAATTAAAATTTTATTTTCTACAGCCCAATAAAAGACAGAACTCCAGTTCATATGTCCAGAGTGGATAATTATTTATCCAGTCAAGTTCATAAAGAAGTGTAAGTGTTCTTTCTGCATATTAATATTCTTATTATTGTTCCATTTGCATATTTTATTTTCTCTCTTAAAGTAAATGTGTTAAAAAATAATTTTTCTTACAGAAAATCCTTGAATAAGACGGAAAAAACGAAAAAAATGAGACTTAGCTTCGATAGATTTGTGTCACGCAGTAGAACAGTAAGTTTAACAAATATGAAGTTAAATACATGTAATATTTTTGTAATCCTAGTTACAACATTTCATTTAAATTTTCATTGTTGTTACAGAAAACGTCAGAAGCAGAATCTGTGATAAATAAAGAGAAACCTCTTATGAGAAGACGAAGTTGGAGCATCACTGGTCGACATTCCGACGCAAAGAAGCGTCGAAGCGACAGTTCAATACATCGTTCTCTTTCTCGAGAAAAAAAATTGCCAAAATTGAATTCTCAAAAGGAATACGATGAAATATTTATGGACGCTAATATTAATTTATCAGACATAAGCAGTGAGCAGGCCTCGCGAGACAAAAAAAAATCAACACGAAGCTTGATTATTAAGACAATTACTTCCGACATTCCTAACAAAATCTCCAAAGATAATTTGCCCCCTACTAACATCAATGATTACATTTCCAAAAGCGAAAAGTTCCATGAAGATTCTTCAGTGACTGAATTAAAGAAGAATGAAGATGAAGAGTACGTGAAAGTTCCCAAGAGCGAATATTTAGATATAAAAAAAAGAGTCTCAGCAATTGAGACACAAATTTCTCAGGAATTTGAATCTTTCGCCAAAGAATCGATAGACAATTTACGTAGGAAATCTGTTGACAAAATACAAAGTGAGTACGAAAAGACATTAGAACAATCAAATATTGGAAGTACTATTAATGCTGATCAACTCGCAAAGAAACTTGGCAAGGAATTAAAAATTAGAAGGTCCAGCGAACACAAAATTATTAGATCTCCAAGTGCTAGGAAAATTGGAGTTTTGAGGCGAAGATCGCAGGAGAAACCTGTTAGGTAGGTCTACTTGTAACTTATTCAAATAAATAATAATTCACTTATTCAAATAAATAATATACGTAAAATAACATCTTTATTTATTGATCATATAATTTGTTTCAAAGACCTTAATAATAGAATAATCATTTAAAATAATTTCAATTTTCTACAGCAAACGGATAAAGCGCACGTCTTCTTGGCATGTTTCTGACAGGACAGATTTTACTTCTCTTGGACGACCGAATCTGAGGTTAAATAACTTTTATTCAAATACGAATCTCAGTACAAGTTCGAATGCTGTAAAATCTGAAGATTTGGGAGTCGGTGTTTTGGGAAAGGAAACGTTTTGCAGTGAAGAGACAAATAAAAGACTGAATCATTTACAAAATCAATTACTAACTTTAATAGACCACACTGATAAACATACAAAAGGTTCCCTCAACGATGAAGACTTCAGTTTAAATGATAGAAAAAGTTTCCAACCAACTGGAAATAAATTGAATACGAACTCAAAAACAAGAAGAACCTCTTCTTTCCATGGAACTGAATTTGTTGATAATTCTCAGTATTTTAATCAGATGGTGAAAGAATTGAAGAAATCAAATAGTCAACAACGCGTCACTATTAATGTTACTCCAAACGCTACTCCGAAAATTGAAAATTTACCTTCTGACAAGAAAGATAAAGTCATGTCATGGAAAGATGCTGAGAAGTTAGTATAATTTGTAATTACTAGAAAATTTATTAAACTAACCATCAAGCAGTAAAATCTAATACTGTTTAGTAATAAAACAAAGAATGTGTACAAAATTGCAGTTAACATTAACGTTTGTTAATGTTTTATTTTAGTTTTCATTTTAAACTTTTAATTACTTTCAGATACTTCAGATCAGAAGGACAAACGACGACTCCAGTTCCAGTAACAGGACGTGCATCCGTAGCGAAACTACGCACTCAAAATGCTGGAATGGTTCTAGCAAAAGCGAAGCTCTTTGATGATACAAAAAGAACTCCGAATCACTCAGAAGTTCAGAGTGAGAAAAAGATTTCCTATAATCAAGTACGAGAGAACAGGAGACAATCCATGAGATTGAAGGAAATGAAAAGTTTAGATCTAGACACAACTGATAGTCCAAGACGTGCCGCTCTTCGAAAAAAGAAAAGTGTCAGTCCAAAAAATCCCAGTGCCAAAGTTAGAATCACGAAATCTCCAAATTCTATCAAAATGGAATTAACTCTCGTTCCATCGCAAGATTCTTCTTGTCACAGAAAGAGTTCAAGCAGCAAACGTGTGTTGAATTACCAGAAGGAAAATGTGGATTCACCGACGAGAAATGAATCAAGAGTTAATCTGGAATCGAACCTGAATCATTATACACCAGAAGTGGTTTATAAAACTCCTCTAATTAAAAAACCTTTGTCTGTAAGAACTCCTAGGAGTGGAAAATCTTTAGCTAGAAGACCAGCTGTTGAAGTGAAAAGAACTCCTTTGAAAGCAATCGGACCACTTGCAACTCCCAAACGACAGAGTCCTAGGAGTATTTTGAAAACGTCACATTTAAGTGCTAGACGTTTTAGTTGAAACTTCCATTCATGTACAGGTTTAGTTAGGAAACGAAACAATGTTTCAGTGTGATTTCTTTTTTTTTTTTTAAAGTACCTATATTATTTTTTTATATTAATATTTAAACGTAAAAAAAATCTCAGAAAAAAAAAGAAATACGGATAAAAAAAATTTAATATTATTCAAACAGCTTGCTAGCTTTAAATATAAAATGTAGACCTTGACAATTTATTCCTTTTGCTTGAAGAAATCAGTTCCTTACCGTACAGAACCTGCAATTCAATAACTATTTACAATTACAATTATTTTATAAACTTGATCAAATTTAAATTTCTTTGATTGGGAACATTTCTTCAAGGGGAATAAATTTCGATCTGATTTGTAGAATAGTTTTTTGTTTTTGTAAACTTATTTTTTCAAAAGCAATACCTGCTGGTGTGAAATTTGATAGAAATATTTTGATTTTTAAATCACTTCTCATTTTTTTTCATAAGAGTTTTTTTTTATAATAAGTTTATGAAAATCAATGAGTTTTCATTATACTTGGAAAGCTTGAAAACTGACAGGTTCTAAACTTCTGTTAAATAGAAAAAAGATCAAGCGTCTGTGAAAGTGATACGTTTTTGTCACTTTCAAATCACAAATCTGATATTAAAATGCATGTGTTATTGTACTTTTATTATTATAGAACAATAAATCGTGTAATATATATTCATAATGAAAAACTTTATTCTAATTATTTCAGTAATTGAGTTTTAGTAGTTAAATTTATTAAATGAGCAGTTTATAAATATATTATTTTTCATTTCTATAACAAATAGTAATCGAGTTCATATAATACTTATTTATGTTTTGTAACATTTAGCACGTAAACTATCTTATGCTAAATACAAATTTGAAGCAGAAAGTTTAAAATTGGACAAGGAATAAATTTAAACGCATCTTGGACAGTAGATTCGACTTCTGAAAAAGTTCATGAAAATTAGTAATTAATTTCATGAAAGTTAGTGATTAATACAAAAATTGACAGTGCTTTTAATGGTTTGGAAAATATTACCTTCTGTAATTGCTTATTGCTCCAGAGTGATTAACGTGTCTTCTTCTTTTCCAAACTGGGTGACTTGGATTTATTTTTCGCATAACATTTTCACAACAGGATCGAGAGATTTTTCCTCGATATCCTACTCTTTGAAATAAAATTTTATGTCTCTCAAAGGTGTCAGATTCATCTTCAGAATCAAACCAGAGTTGTAAATCTAAGAGAAGTCTTTCATCATCTTCTTCCATAGCTAGAGCTAAATGTCTAAAATAAGAATTAGAAAAAAATAGTAAAGGGCTTCTTGAAAAGGGTGGTCAGAAAAACATTATTATTACTTTCTCTTGACTAAATTTTTTGTTAACAATCATTACTTACAAGGCAAGTAAAAAATTAATAGCACTGTATTCTTCTACTTCAAAATCGGCCCTGATAAAATAAACAAAAACCATGGCTATCAGGTAATTATCCGCTAAGCGAAAACATTTATCGTGTTTCAGGAATTCCACTAAATCTTCATCTGAAAAGAAATTAATTTTATATGTTGAATTTTAAATAAATAACTACAGTAACACTCAAAATTATCAATTTTAGAAGAATTGTAGGTTAAAATATTTTAAAATAACTGCAAAAGGGTACAAATTTACCAATTATTTTGAAGAAATTCTCAACCTGCCAAGGTTTAATTAAAAGAACTCGCTTATTCATTTCGTCATCGTAAATTCTATGTGACTTGTAATAACCGTTCATTTTTTGCCAAATATGACTAAAAATAGTGAATAAACTACTAATAAATATCATTTATTTAGTGATTAGAATTAAGTACCAGAAGGTTTCGCGGGTTTTTTCGTGGTTAAAACAAGTATACGACACGTATGTGTACGTTAGTTCCAAATAATTCCGCAAACAATAGCGCTTTCTTAGAGTTGTCAAAACGTAAATTTTCGGTGTGATAGTTGCAAGAAAATAAATTAAAAATCAGCCTCCTGGCTGGAATAAATCTTTCCAAAGAAGATGAGGGTGGCAGGCATAATGCTGATAAGCATCGCTCTAACGAGCCTTGTTATCGGCAATGCTTATTACCAAAAAAAACAATTTTATCCCTCGGTGGTCTACATAACCAAGTCCAATCCCAGTATGGCTGTAAGTTTTTCTTGATTTTCTCAGTTTTACTAGTTTAGAATTGCTTTTTGACCTTGTAACAAAATTCTTAAGGATATTTAAAAATTGTTTCATTTGTCGCCTGAATTTCTTATTCATTAAATAAATGTTTATGGCACTTCAAAAAATTCTTTTTCTCAACCATATTCCGCTGTTTAGTATGATAATAGAGCTTATTATAATATTTTTTAGCTACTTTGTTTACTTATTTATGTAAGAGCAAAGCTAAAATAAAATTTCCAAACATTTAAAGATCATTTTATCAATGGTTTGCACTCCTAGAGCCTTTTATGAGTTTGGTATTTGAAGCTTAAAATAGTTTTATTATTATTTTTGGGATTTTAAAGAATTTGGCTTTTGTTCGTAAATTAACTATTCCTGATATTGAAGAATCAATGAATATTAATTGTATTCTTATCGTGTTGACAGCATTTTTATACACGTATTATATGGCCTCTGACAGATGTAAATTTTTGTTTCATAAAATAGTAATTAATAAGTTTTTTAATTTTAAATGAATTTTAATTATTTTCAGGTGATGTATGTACAAGGATTGATACTCGTATTTATGATGAACACATTTTTAAGGAAAATATTCTTTGGTAATTTAAGAGCAGCCGAACTTGAAGTACGTAATCATAACATTCGTTTCGTAATTTTTATGAATTTAAAAACATTTAGATTTAAAATTCGTTATTGCTGCCTCATTAAGGAATACTGACGATTTATTATAATTATTTCCATCATCTTTGTGTTTCTTGTACAATATAAATTTAAGAATTCCGAAAATCAATGTTAAAAACAAAGAGCTTGTAAAATTACTGTTATTATTATTGATTTTCTTACTATTTTATTTCAGCATTTGGTTGAAAAAGTATGGTACGCTGTGACAGAAACTTGTCTAGCTTTTACAGTGTTTAGAGACGATTTCAGTCCGAAATTCGTCGCATTATTTACACTTTTATTATTTTTGAAATCTTTTCATTGGCTAGCAGAAGATCGAGTTGACTTTGTGAGTAATCAGCTTTTCCGTAACAACGTTGAATTTTATGACAGTTAAATTTTATCACATTTGCATCTACATTTGAGTAAAAAATATTTATTATTTACTATTGTAAATGCTACAATTTTGTTGTATCTTTTAGTATCTTTAATAATTGATTTTTTGCATTAATTTAGATGGAAAGGAGTCCTGTAATAACTTGGTTATTCCATTTAAGAGTAGGCACATTGTTAGTTCTTTTGTTTATCATAAATGTGACAATGTTTCAATATGCCTACAATTCAACGCTTGTGAAAGGCGCTTCAGTGCAACTTGTCTTTGGCTTTGAATATGCAATATTATTGACCGTTGTTTTGAACATCTGGATTAAATATATCTTGCACACGATAGATTTACAAAGCGAAAATCCTTGGGATAATAAACCAGTCTTCCTTTTATACACGGAACTCATTATTGGTCTCATGAAGGTACGAAATTATAAATTAAATTATAAACAATAGTACCACGTAACTATTTTAAGACATCGTTTTGCTTAAAACTAGAACCCAAAATTCATTTTATTTTAAATTCATAATTTTAATCATTATATTTTAGGTAAGATTATTGTTAAGATTTATGAGAATAATATTAAATTATAATATTATTAATAATATTAAATTATATTATTAATAATATTAAATATATTTATTATAAAAGAAACAAATTAAATAATGAAATGTTTCAGGTAATATTGTACATTGGTTTTGTCACCATAATGGTTCGAATATATACTCTTCCTCTATTTGCTTTTCGACCTATGTATTATACGATGCGGAATTTCAAGAAAGCTTTCCACGATATTGTAATGTCACGAAGAGCAATTCGAAATATGAATACTTTGTATCCAGATGCAACACCTGAAGAATTAGCAGCAGCTGACAATGTTTGCATTATTTGTCGGTGAGTAATTTTTCTTTTTTAATACTCTACCATATGACATTATTCATACACTTGTTTTCTTATTGTTGACATAATAATTTATAAAATACATGAATATTAATAATTTGTTTGTTAAAGATTGCAATTAAATTATAAATTATAAAATAGTTTTTAGAACCATATCTATCTTTTTACAGAGAGGAGATGGTATCTGCAAGTAAAAAATTACCCTGCAATCATATATTCCATACGGCTTGTTTGCGATCCTGGTTTCAACGGCAGCAAACTTGTCCTACTTGTCGTCTGAATATTCTAAGACCACCAACGACTCGAAGAGAAACGAGACCTCCGACTCAACCTCAAGGCGCTGCTCCCACTACTCAACCTGCACCTACTCCTGGTGAACAGAATCGTGAGAGTCTTTATTTTTAAAAAATAATTATTCTTTTTACTGCTAAGCTCTAATTAATATTTATGTATGAATTTTAGCTCAAGCTTTCCAGATGCCAGCATTCTGGGCGAATTTCCAAGCTCCTGGAGGAGCAGCTCCTGCTCAAGGTCAAAATGCTGGGAATATTCTATTCCCATTGCTTCAACCACTCGGAGCAGGAGTTCCTCCTTTTGTTCCACCATTTCCACCCATGGTTAATTTGCCTCCAGCGCCAACACCTCCGCCAAATTTGACAAATTACAGTGAAGAAGAATTAAGAGCCATGGAAGGCAACCTTCGCCAAGCTCTTGAGGCCAGAATACAAATGCTTCAAAGGGTCCAACTTTTGTTAGATGCCGCAAGCGCTATGATGAATCAGTATCAGATTGTAGCTGCTACTTTAAATACAAAGTAAGTTCTCAAAAAAGTATTCTTAAAAAATAAGAATAAAGAAATAAAGACAAATTGAATAAAGACAAATTTTCCTGTCACTTTTATAAATTTCCCTTGTAAATTTGCTAATGTTTGGCAAAATTCTCTTAAGTTTGTTTTACAAGATTTTATTAGAAAATAAAAATGAATAATTTCGTTCAAGTGTTCCAACAACATCTGCCACTTGCGAGGTTCCAGAAACGAATCAGTCAGAAGCCTCTAGTAGTGATCCGACGTTATCGAGTGATGTCGGGAATCACAATTCCAAGACTGACGTAGATTTTCAAAAACCGAGCACCTCAGCAGAAAGTTCGACTACAAGCACAAATAGTAACGACCTTAGTTCACCTACAATCAACTCAGAAACCTCCGAGGAACAAGAAAATATTAGGAGACGAAGATTAGAAAAATTCACAGCTCAAAATGCAGCAGAATAAAAAAGTAACTGGTCTGTGTTTTGAAACTGAGAGAAAAATGCAGAAAGAAGTCTTATTCTCTTAAATGGTTGTTCATTCTGTAAAAAGTGGAGTGTCTAAGTCCGACTATTCAAGAGATCTAAAACTTAGAAGTTTGTTAATGGAACTACCATTGCAGAGTTTATAATGGAAAATAGGAAAATTTGTCGATTGCAGAGTGAACTTTTCTTGATGTGTGTATGTTTGTGTGTATGATACAAGTGTTTTATATATATTAAAAAACTCATCTGTACGCTTAAATACAGATTTACTTTATTGTACATACGTAGATTTTACATTGGCGCTTTAGAGTTTTTTTTTTCACGGCGATGGGCAAAGTGTATTCATTATATATTTAAAAGGTATTATAATTTTAAAAAGAAAACATAAAATTGTGTATGAAAGAAATTGTTGCTAGTGTAAGAGTCAAATTTACTAGAAATTGTAAGCTTGACAAAGATATTGAAAGCTTGAAAAAGAATCAGATATTCTAAACATATTGAAATCAATTTGTTCATCGCTCTATTTTATAACATTATTCAGCCTGTAATTACGTTCTTTCAGTTATTCAAAATCAATTAAAACAGTTTTTTTTATAATGCCAAAAAAATTAACTCCAATCGAGAGATAAACTGTAAAAAGAAAATTTGTACTATTATACAAAAATTAAAACTTTGATTATACTCGATTACAAAATGTTATCGACTTTATCCATTACAAAGTACGACGGCACTAATATGTTATTATTTTATTATTATTACAAAAAGCGTGCTATCGTAACTGTTCATTATTTGTTTTAAACGACATTTGACGTCTGCAATAAACTTTGTTAAACTATCATGTTTCTTTGTTTTTAATTTCACGCATTAGGCTATAATTTATAATAAATATTTATTTCTTGAAATAATATGTTTCCTTAACTTTTTTATCAACTTTTCCACAGGTAAATTATTATTAAAAACAAAAGTAAATATAGACAAAATGTGCTATATTAAAAAAACTCAGTAATAAATTATGAAAAAGACTTAGATCTATTTAATTTTTGTAAATTTTTCAATGCCTGCTTTGTAAATTCTTATATAGTTAAGAAAATAGGCAAATTTGGTGTACCTTTCATTAAAATTCTTTTAATTGTTTTAAATGACAGTTGTCTTGGGGCCCTCTTGCACATCCTAAAGCCGGACCTGTATTTTTTCATTGCCCTTTAATAGACCTTTTCATCTTGAATAATTTTGTCTCCGAATAACGCGAACTTCCGGTCGGTCATTTTTGTACTTGCATGTTATTAACATGGTGAATTTCTTGGTGCAGGTATAATTAAGCAAAAGAAAAACTCCCAGAGAAGAAAAAAAAAATGTGTTTATGGAATTTTTTATTGTTTAGATGTGAAAATTGATTAAAAATACTTTCCTTTTAGGTATAAAAATCAATTAAATGTACAATCATTGCGGGTCAAAATACAATCACAGAATTTTATGAATTTTCTTCTTTGTTCTTATCACAAAAAGACTTTGTGCGAATTTCCTTATCTTTGGAGAAAATCTTATCTTCAAGAATGACGAAATTGTAAATAAACTATAAAATTAAAAAACTTACATCCATATTAAATATTTATCAAATCAAAACAAAAATCTCTTCCAAAAACTAACCCAATAGTCAATTATATATATACACATGCATGTATATATACGATACTTCTTCAAGAACTGCCTAAAATCAGAAATAAATATGGAAAAGTGTAAATGGGTTTTTAAGAAAATTGATTTCATGATTTTTATTACTAATTTATATCGATTTTATAGAAATTTTGGAGAAAAACTGAAATTAGAAAAATAAATTTTGAAAAGCGCGCCTTCATCCGTGAATTAAAGGATGTAAACCCCGTGGCGCGTTGTTGTGTCTAACATGGCGGAGAGTAGTGTTGTTGCTGTTCTACGTCAATTTTAGCGCGATATAAAGCACACACGAGACTGAATAAACGATGCTGAATACGTCCGGATTGTCGAGAGTTCGTAGAAAGTAGATTCCTAGACGGAGACAGTTGTGTCGCGAGGTTTTGCGACATCCGGAGTGAAACTCTCGCGATCCCCGAGGATACACTTCGAACACAGGAGAATTCGTCTTCGCAAAGGATCTCGACGATAATACCCACTCTGTTAAAACCCCGTCCGTCCCTTGTCCTTGAGCAAAGTCGCGTCGAATATTCAAGTTTTCTCAAAAAAGTTTTGTTTCCCGCGCTCTCTCGTTTTCCTGGAGAGGATCCTTATGCAACGGATCACGTAAACACCCTCTGGAAAGAAGACTTTCTCTCCCCTAGTGCATTTCTGAACATGCGATTCAGGTAATTACCGTTAAACTCGTCTCTAAGACTCTGCAATCAAAATCATCCTACTTTGTGTTTTAAGGTTTTCGAAAATTATTATCCCCCTGAGAGCAAGTTTAAAACTTGATCACCGAGTCTTAAGAATTCCTGGAGACATATTTAAAACTTCCTGGTGAAATATTTGCCATCAATCTCTGGATGTACAAATGACTTCCTCGGCGAAGATTCAAAGCACTTACTGGACTCTGTTTTTAATTTAATAGACGTAACTTTGTCATTGGTATTAAGAAATTAACAATATGATCCTTGAATCGAGTGTGAAAATGAATTGGTAAAAAAAGTGAGCAAATTGCGTGAATTGAAAGAAAAGTGAGAAGATCCGATAAGTGAGAAACGTCAAAGTAATGATAGTTAGTTTAGGGTAGATTTAAACCCATACAAAACGTTTTCACCATGACAGACACACGTAGAAGAGTTAAATTGTACGCACTGAATGTAGATAGGCAATGGGACGATCGTGGTACTGGTCACGTTTCCTCGTCATACGTCGACAGGCTAAAGGGAATTTCTCTTTTAGTCAGAGCCGAAAGCGATGGATCAGTTTTACTTGAAAGTAAAATTCAGCCAGATACTGCATATCAGAAACAACAAGTAAGCATTACACGGATTCTTATTTTTCTCACACTTTTCAAGTTTAATTTCTTATGAGAAAGTATTGGACTTAATAAAAGGTTTCTTGCATCATTCTCCATTAATTAATTCAAAAAATGTCCTGGCTTTTTATTGAAAGAAAAAACAACGTTTATTTTGAAAATAAATGTCATTGTTTTTGTAAACAATTTGTTTTTATGGCTGTTTGAAACAAACAAAAGCAGTAAATTTGTAGAAAAACTCCAAGTTCCTACAATAGAGTTATCCCTAGGTTTAAACCAATCATCACTGTTCTGCTAGGGGAAAGGATGCAAGTCAAAGCTTGTTCCTGGGGTAAAGTAACTAGATTAATTGAGAGCACATCTCATTTTCTTTTAGTTTCCAGATTTTCTCCATTTTTTCTATCTTTATGTGAAATACATAAAAAAAGTTTAAACTCAAAGATAGTAATTTTAAACGCTAAAAAGAAGTAATTTTCAGTTTTTATTATGAGTATTTAGTTAACAACAAACTACAAATTGTTTGAAATAATTTGACATTAACATTTTTTTAAGTAAATAACAAAATTATACAGGTTTGTGGAAGAATGTTAATTAATTTATAATTGATTATTTCATGATTCAAAAATTAAATAATGTATATGTTTAAATTTTAAAACTCTTATTAATTTATATTGTTATGCTTATTTATAATGAAAAAAAGTGTAATTATTTTATTAGAATCGAATAATTTATAAGTAGTTTTTAATTGCGAATCTTCAATTTAGCCAGGTAATAGATTTTATTTAGATTTCTTGTTTTTAAAATATTTGTAATTATGCCTTTTACTCTTTTCTTTTTGTTTGTTTATTTTTATTTTATATTTTTTATTGTTATACGAATGTAAAAATGTAAGAAAAACTGAATTATTTAATTTCTTTTACATTTTCTGTATATCATGCAATTCTTTAACAATTTGCTTCTATTTATTTAACTTTGCGTAATTTATGTATTTTTAATTACTTATTTATATTTTGTATATTGTAATAATAAAAAATCTGTTTTCTAATTAAATGTTTCACGCATTCATTTTATTTTATTTTACAAATTAACGGGACCATCAATTTTCCATAAATTTGTATAATTTAATTCTTGTTTAGTTAATTTTTAATTATTTGCTTTTCAGTTATTTATTGCTTTTGTCATTTTACTTTTGTTTTGAATTTTTAATTATTATTTCACTTCTAACGTTTTTATTTTCAAACCCATTGTCTTTAAGGTATATTAGTCTTCTAACGATAAACCAATTATGTCATAAAATTCTGAGTCACTGTCAGGAAATTTTATTATAATCTGACATTATTTGTACTACATTCTTTTTATTAAATGTAATACAAAGGTTCCACTTAAAATCTCAATATTTAGAAAATTAAACTTTTATCCTCGTATTTGTTTAAGTTTAAATAAATAACGCAATAACAATATTGTCTGATTTAATTTTTTCAGTTAAAATATACTTTAGACCTATATAACTTTTGAGAAACGCATTATGTGTAATTGAAATTTAAATGTCACATTTTCTATATTTATAATTCGTCTATTTGCTTGATGTTAAGTCTAATACTAAGTATATAATTGTTGGTCTTTTAAATTAATTTCCAAAACTTATTTAATACAACAAAATATATTTCTAGGGAGATAAATGTAGGAATATATTTCTTCTACTGATTGTATTTCTTTTTATCTCTTTGTATGTAAAAACCTAAAAAAATATTGAAAATTATGTTTATATACAAGATTATACTGAGGGCCATTTCAATTTAATATTTTTTTTTTGATTTATTAATATTTATTTTTCTGTTTGGAGAAATACCAAATTAATTTTTTTTATAGGACACCCTGATAGTATGGTCGGAAGGTGATAACTTTGACCTGGCCTTGAGTTTCCAAGAGAAAGCAGGTTGTGATGAAATATGGGAGAAAATTTGCCAAGTCCAGGGGAAGGACCCTTCGGTCGAAATAACTCAGGATATCGTGGAGGAGTCAGAAGACGAAAGATTTGATGATATGTCCGATTCTGCTCCACCAATAGAGCTTCCTCCTTGTGAACTTAGCCGCCTCGAGGACATAAACGAGCTGATAGGCAATTGCCTTCCATCCCCGGTGAGAAAGGAGAAGTTGGCTATGGCCCTCGAGTCAGAAGGTTACATTAAAAAACTCTTGAACCTCTTTCATACCTGCGAGGACCTGGAAAATATTGAAGGTCTCCATCATCTTTATGACATTTTCAAGAACATTTTCCTTCTCAATAAAAATGCCCTGTTCGAGGTTATGTTTAGTGATGATACAATCTTCGACGTCGTCGGATGTTTAGAATATGAACCTACATTACCACAGCGCAAAAGGCATCGAGAGTATCTGCAACAACTTGCCAGATTTAAACAAGCCATCCCTATAACAAATGCCGAGCTCCTCGCTAAAATTCACCAAACCTATCGCGTCCAGTACATTCAGGACGTAGTGCTCCCAACTCCCAGTGTCTTTGAGGACAACATGCTTAGCACTCTAAGCAGCTTCATCTTTTTCAACAAGGTCGAGATCGTCACTCTCATTCAGGACGACGAGAAATTCCTCACGGAACTCTTTCGTCAGTTGACTGACGAGGCTACATCCGACAGCAAGCGACGTGATCTTGTCCTCTTCCTCAAGGAATTCTGCAACTATTCACAGAATCTCCAGCCTCAGGGAAAAGAAGCTTTTTATAAAACTTTGACTGCACTCGGCATTCTGCCTGCTTTAGAGATCACCCTCGCAATCAATGATGCACAAACCAAAACTGCAAGCATCGACATCTTGACTTACATCGTTGAATATTCACCGAGCGTTGTCAGGGATTATACTTTGCAACAGATTAATAACACCGAGCAAGATCAGATGTTGGTGAATGTGGTAGTCGCCCAACTGGTGAATGATACAGATCCGGAATTAGGTGGAGCAGTACAACTAGCGGGGATTTTACGTCTTCTCTTGGATCCCGAAAACATGCTGGCATCTGTAAATAAATCAGAGAAGGCTGACTTTCTGCATTATTTTTATAAAAACAGCATTGGCACCCTAATTGCACCTCTTCTAGCTAATACTGTCGGAGAAAAACCATCCAAGGAGGATTATCGAACAGTTCAGCTATTAGGCCTGATTTTGGAACTGCTCTCATTTTGCGTGGAACATCACTCGTATCATATAAAAAATTGCATTATGAACAAAGATTTGCTCAGAAGAATATTAGTTCTTATGAAATCTACGCACACGTTTCTCGTACTTTGCGCCTTGAGGTTTATGAGAAAGATCATAGCTTTGAAAGATGAGATTTATAATAGACATATTATTAAAGGAAATCTATTTGCTCCCGTTTTTGATGCCTTTGCCAGAAACAATGGAAGATACAATCTGTTAGACTCGGCTATTCTGGAAATGTTTGAATTCATTAAGCTGGTAAGTTGATTAGCAACAGCAGTTAAAAAGTAGTAGTTAAGTAGATAATCAAAGTCAATGGAATCTTCTATAAAAATTATATTTCTAAACTCATTCCCTAGAAACAAAGATCAGGAATGACAATTTTAGTTTCAGCAAGACTTATTGTAATGAGTTTTATTACGATTTCAGGAGGATATCAGGTCTTTATCTTCGCACGTTGTAGAAAACTTCTCGAAACAATTGGAAGCTATCAACTACGTTCAAACGTTTAAAGCATTGAAACTGAGGCATGATCAACATCAGGCTAAGCTTAAGGATCGTGACAGATCTACATTGGATAGGTGAGACAAAAAACTACCTACAATTAGAATTAGACAAAAAGTACTTACAATTAGAATTAAACAAAAAGTACCTACAATTAAAATTAGACAAAAAGTACTTACAATTAGAATTAAACAAAAAGTACCTACAATTAAAATTAGACAAAAGTACTTACAATTAGAATTAAACAAAAAGTACCTACAATTAAAATTAGACAAAAAGTACATTCAATAAGGGATGTTTCAAATCAAAAATTAGAAGGGGATGTAAATGTAAACTTTTGCTTCCTCATAGGGAAGCATTGTTTTGAATTTTAATTGAAAAGTATTTTAATAAAATAGAAATTCTTGATAAATCGAGAAATAGTGTTTAGACAACAAATGTGACTAAATTTCTTTTGTTTAGTGTACCATCGATATTGAGAAATAGTCGATATCGACGAGATCAACGGCAGCTTGACGAGGATGAGGAAATGTGGTTTAATGAGGAGGAAGATTTTGATGAAGGCGAAGCTGTCGTTCCCGCTGCGGCTGCAGATTTAGTTCCACCTGCCTCTGCGAAAAAGCAACCTCCATCTCCAAATTCTTCACCAAATCCGGTTCCTGCTGATTCCAAAAGTCAGCAACAACAGACTGTTCTCAACAACAACACTTCCAGCAACACTGTCACCTCCCCGCAAACACAGATTAACAATAGTGTACCGATTGCTAGCGAGTCACCTGTCACTGCAGATATCAGCCCTAGTACTGCTGTTAGTTCTGCTGATAAAACAGGCACAAATATTTTCAAAAAGGTAAAAAGACTTTTTCTCTTGAATTTCAAAATCCATTTATAAATATGCAGAAAAATCACTGATCTCCGTACTTTATTTTTTAAGTTAACATTTTTATAAAGAACAATTAAAACAATTTAAAACAATTAAAATAATTTAAAGAACAATTTAAACATTAAAAAGTGCTTACGTAATTTTAATGACAATTTTACAAATTTTTAATTTTTAATTATCAAAAATTGAATCATGTAAATTAAATTTTTAAAGGAATTTCTAAATGAAAAGTAACTTTTCAGTTGCCTGGAATAAAAATTGATAAATTTTTTAGGGACTGGTGGATTATGAAGGCGACTCTGACGAAGAAGAGGAAGATTCGGAGTTGAGTCCGTCACCAAAGCGGCAACGGATGTCATAGTAGGCGAACTGTCAATCGGTAACACGAGTGCTGTGACCATTAGTTGCCGTATTAATTGTGTACCCGCGAAAAACGGATCGTTCTCGTTTCTTTTTTATCTTTCGTTTTCTACAATAAGGTAGATCGAAAGTCGAGAACTCTTTGTCGTTTTAGTGAGAGACGTATCAGCGGTATACTTTAAACACACAAATCCAGAATTCAATAAAGAAAGAGATCCAGGAAAAGAAGGTATCAAAGTGAGTGATGGACGTTTAAACGCTCGTTTGTCGGAATCGTGTACAGTTGTATGAAAGAATGAGCATAATGAACTAAGAATAAACCAAGAGAACTAGATCTCAAGGGGGTTTTTCAAACAGTGTGAAAGAAAGAGAGAGAACATCGATAATGGATTTTTTAAAGCAGAGAACAATTCGGACTTGATTGATATCTTCGTAAGATAGAAATAAGAATTTACACGAGTGTATTCGGTAAGAGAGTAAACTGGGAAGTAAATTGTAATTCATTCCAGTGTTTTCAAATGTCCCACACCAGTTGAAACTCTCCGTCGAGAGACAGTTTATCGGGATAAAATGGTAGAACAGAAATAAAGACACTCTATTAAGGCCTAGCCTTTTGCAAGAACAGATTTGTAAACGCTCACTTGGATGGAAAAAGAAAGATAAGGCTGCGGGGTATATTCGTGGGTGTTTTCTCCGGTAAGATTATACTTAAAGAAAGTATGATTTTCAATATAAAACAAAAAAAAGCATTATTCCAGGAAATGCTTCCTTTTATCGTAACATCGACTAAGAATTCGGACCACTGACATTGATCGACACTCTCGATCGTATTTGATGGTTAATATGAAACAATTTCGATCGTGATGGACGATTTTTAAAGAGGACGAATTCTAGATTCGTATCCAGTAAAACTGTGAGATTATTCGACTTTCATTTGTACATATTATACATACGTATGCACCCGGAGTCTCTCCAATTGGCACGACATCCCCCCGAGAATCGTGCGAAAGACATATATGTACGCTCTGCCTGAATTTCTTATCTCTCCTTGAGATATTTTCAATGAGCTTTCCAATCAAGTTTCTATAACTGTAAGTAGCGTAAATTGTACAATAATCATTTTATTTGTGTATCTTCGGCCGGCTTCACATGTCAACTACTAATCGATAAAGAAACACGAGTGTCTAGAAGGTGATTCCTAGATACACATGCAACACATGTTTATTAAGAATTTCGACAGGGATTTTTACTAATGAAAGAAATTTTAATCAATTCTTCTTTCACTTGTATCGAGAAAATCACAACTTAGCCTAAATCGAGAAAATTGGACCTTCTTTAATTCATTGGCGATTATCCGTCATCAATTGAAGTCGAAAAAATTGGACTTTTAACCGAAATTCCAAATTATGAATGGACATAGTGATATTATTGGATATCGGTGAACAATTTCTTTTCGTTAAAAGGGTGTTCTCTAGTTTACAAATTATAAATTAAAATCTGAAGGACTCTATCGAAGGAAGTAACAAACACATTTTTGTATTGTCTGTTTTTCTACTGAGAACTTACAATGTCTATTTCTACTACAGCCAAGCGAAATCACCTGCCTGCAGATTTAACTTATATAGAAGACTTACTCCTGTTTCCAAATTTCATGTACAGAATTTTTTCTACTTCTCGTCCTCAGCTCCAAATTTTTGTTAACTGCTTCATCGAGCACATTGACCGCCTTGATTATCGAGGTGCAACTTTTTCGTAAGTCATTTTACTCTCAGTTTTTATTTTTAATTTAGAAGTCTTTTTCTTGTCAGTTGAAAAACAATGGAGAAGAATTTTCTTCTAAATTAATAAATAAGTGAACTTTTTTTTTCTAAATTAAAAAAAAATTGACACCAATACTAAGAAAATATTATGTTAAACTTTGAAGAAAATACAGTAATAATTATTTTAAAAACCGCATCCTCTTTTAAACTTTCGACTTGTTTAACAATATTTGAAAATTCTGGGTATTTTGGAAGAAAGTTGAAATGTTAGACTAAGTGGGAGAGACAGAGAGTAAAAAGAATTAAATGGAGCTGAGTGAAATGCAAGAGCGTGAAACCTGAACTGATCACAGAAAGTTGTAATAAAGGCTAACCATAAATTAGTTAAAGAATTAACGAGTTAATTGATAACGTTGTTCCCCATGTGTTTTACTGTATTTACAATTTATTCGGTAATGAGAAAAAATATTAATTAAGTCTAGAGCATTATGAAGGGTGGGAAGAGTGTAAGTAAAAGAAAAAAAATTATAAATTAATTACTAAGTGATAAATGAATATTAGTACTGGCGAGTACTGCTCTAAATGTATTTGGTGTATATACAGTTCGTATATATAAATATATATATATAGATATATAATTATGCAGAATGTTTTAGATTTGTCATTATTAATTTAAATGTTTTGCAATAAATTAGTTATTAGAAAACAATTTCAAGTTTATAATATTCCTATAATAATTAGGAAGACATTTGAAAGTCTTTCAAAACGGAAATTTTGTATCGATTTTCTGAAGTAATAATATATGTACCCAAGCTTTCATTAGCATGTAATTAAAAATTTGTTTCTATATAAAAAAATTAAATTTCTGAATTTTCTTTGTTTACTTCAAAGTAATTTATTAATAATATTGAAAATGATAGATTTTAACCTTCAGGATCATTTCGTAACTCAATCCATTATTCTATTATATTATTATGACATTTTTTATCGTCAATTTTTCTCTAATTTAAAACTTGAGACAATTAGGTAGAATTCTCAAAAGAATTTGCATAATTTAGAATTATTTCTACTTCTAAAAGGAAATAATTTCCAATTAATCTATTACTCGTTTAATTTAGATTACTAAAAAAAAAAGTTCTAAGTAAGAAATGATGGTTCTTTTCAAAATTTGATTAAAGAGTGTAAAAGATTTCGTGACTTGAATATTTTTGAAATTCTTTTTGACAATGTTGGATAAAATCTCTTTTTAATTAAATGGACAATTCTAAAACATTCTGGGTGCTCCTAGGAGCTGTTTTAAAATTTCGGAGCCAACACATCGAATATGATAGCAAACTGAGGGGAGAATTTTTTTCACAAACTGTAAAATATCACATTTTACTTTATATACCAAGGAACTGTGACAGCTTTTCTCTAACACTTATCATTTTATAAGAAAGTAACAGATAAACAAAATATTATAATACGCAAACTCTGTAAACTTTTGAAAATGAACACAAGTGGAACTCAATCAGTGTGAATCCAGAATGAGAGTCAATTTTTTAAATTGAGGTTTGAATTTGATTATCGTGAATTTTCATCTTAAATCAGCAGACAATTTTAAAATTACAAAGATTTGCAGCAGAGAACAAAAGCCGAAGATTGAACTTTGTTGATTTTCTCGCTTGTATATTTGTTTTTTTTTTAAGTTATTGAAGTCGTAGATTTTAAGGAGTCGGGCTGTGTCAAGAATCATCTCTCATTTTTGTTGCATTATCAATCCTCAGAAAGAAATCTTAAAAATTAGATTTAGATTCGACTGTTTTAATAGATTTATTGATTTTCAAAATAGAATTTATTTTCGTAATTAAAAAATGTGTCAATTTTCAATCTAAAATCGAATTTAAAAGCAAAACATTATTGAATTTTAACTTTTAAACATTTTATGAAAAAAATGAATTTTCAAATCAATTTGAATTGATTAATTGAATTTGTTTTACATACGATGAACTTCTTACGAATGAATTTATTAAAACTGCTTTTGGACAATCTAAATCTAATTGTTACTTGCATGTGTTTAGACAATTTTTCTGAGTCAGGGCGAGTCTTTCATCTAACAGCGATACTTAAAATTTAAGGTAAAATGAGTTTTCACGAAAAATGTGATGTAATTATAAGTAGCCTATTTTTTTATTTAGTTCCTGTGAAAATGCCAATTTAATTTAGCTGTTGTAAGAGAAATTTCAAGAGATAGATAATTTAGAAATATGTATTACACATCTTTTGATATTATTTTTTTTTCGCTTTTTTTTAAATGTTCAATCAAGGACAGTTTCCTGCTGCGAATCCAAATTATTTGAATCTGAGGCAGAGCTGTTAAGAGTGAAGGGTGAATGCTATACGAATAAAAGTGTGTTGTAGAGCGAAAAGAATATTTAATTAAATAAAACATAAAATTAGAAAAATCGACTATTTTCGGACACATCACAACCCGACCTTGCTTTACAGTAAACAAGGGCATTATTTAATTGTCAATCACCTATTAAATGGTAATTGAATGTGAAGCCTTCTCAATCGGCCAAAAGATTTTTCCGAATTCTTATAATTTAAAAGAAAAAGGAAACAATCGAATGTCCAGTAGATTTAAAATTAATTGTACATTTATAAACTGAAAAATAATAAGGAAATTGTGAATTTGCCAACAAGGCGGTCACTTTAAAAAATTATAAATAATAGATTTTTATATTAAATGTTTACTGTAAAATTAATGAAAATGAATTAAAGGAAAAAATGCGAGCACTATTTCGGAGAAATTTTCTGGCAGGACAAGGGATAGCTGTACAAAGTTTTTATTGTAGCTAGAATAATCAACGTGCAAGCAGGAATTTTTTTGGATACTTTTTGAAACCGAATACCAGGCGAGAGCGATAAACAATATCCACTGATATTTTTAATCATACTTCTGTAAAGGCAAATTTCTTAGCATTAAATACGATAAAACGATAAAAAAAAAACGTTTAGACATGATTAACAAATTTCAGTTTTTTCCCAGTACACTCTTTTATTTTGATTAAAATACACCAGAAGAGTTTTCACACAAAACTGTTTTTGAAAATCGATGGTTTGGAACATTCGTTTCAATTTTTTAGATTACATAAATTGTTTGAAGCAAAACAACTTTTTAAAATAATCTTTTTTTACTTTTAATAGAGTTTGTTTGTAATTGATGATGTAAATTTTTTTACATCTGTTATTTGTACAGATGTACAAATGTACAGATTTGTTATTTTAACAGTGAATTTGAAAGAAGGTCGTAATTTTGATTTTAATACCAATTTGTTTATTGACTTTTGTTGAATGATATTGAATTTATTTATTGACGACTTCAGCTTTGAGTCTAGCAGCTAGCGCTTTTCGAAGTTGAAGTATCGAAGGCTCTGAAGATTGTGGAAGATCCAGGTCGTTTCCTCCTTTCATAGCAGCTTCAGCGACAACTCGTGCAGAACTCGGACGAGTTGCATTTTTTTCCAGCCTCTCACTTCGAGCTTTCTTCTTTAAAATTACCAATTTATCTCGTTGGGCTTTTAGGTAACTTTGCCTTTTCTTTATATCTTCTTCTTTCACAGATTCTTCCTGTAATGTTAAATTGAAAATATTTAATGCATTGAATGTTATTATATAATTAATTATCTACATATGTAAAATTGACCGACGAATATAGCGATTCTAATTCTATTTTTGTTTTGTTTGAAAAAATATAAACATTAATATTAATTATACTCTGTGTTTTCTTTCAGGTGAATCTTCAGATTTCGAAGCGACAGAAACTGATTCTTGGGCAACTTTCGTTTCATCAACAGAAGACTCTGGCAGATTTTCAAGAAAGGATTGCTCTTGATCGGGACTCGCATTTAGAGAAGAATTTTCAGAAGTTTTTAGAGCTTCTTCTAATCGTGCACGTTCAGTTTGATACTCTTGAGCTAAACGTTCTCGTTCCTCTTTTAATGGAATTTCCTCCTCAGATTCTAAATTTTCTTCCGTTTCTTCTTTAAGAACCTGTTTACTGAAATATTTGAAAAAGAATTATTTTTTATTTATATTTATTTTATTTATATTTATTCTATTTTTATTTATTTTAGTTTTATTTATTTTAGTTTTATTTATTTTATTTTTATTTATTTTAGTTTTATTTATTTTATTTTTATTATATTTTTATTTATTTTTTTTTGTAATTAACGTATAATTATTTATAGTGAACTAATAGTGTTAAAAATAAGTTTAGTGAAGTGTATGGTTATTAGACTTTTCAAGGAAATACTTGAGAATTTGCTCCATGACTATTTCGTCGTCTGGTAAATTGTCATTTCCGCAAGTTAAAGACGCTGGTGTAAGGCCATATTTTTGTTCAATCATGTTCAGAGCTTGAAGTTGAAGTTCTAAATTCTTCTGAATCATCATTCTTTTAAAAATTTCGAATTCATTAGCAGCCCAGATTTGCTCGAACAAACTCTGCAAAACAGCCTGTTTCAGTTAGCGAGAAAAAATTCTTTAAAGGGCATTAATAATTTACACTAGTCAAAAAAATTAAAAGTAAACTTTTGCTAAAAAAAAACAGCTAAGAGTTAACAAAAATAAAATAAAAAATATATTTATTTAAAGGATCTAAGATTATTAATTATTATTATTATTATTATTATTATTATTATTATTATTATTA
>WNHD01003086.1:43316-63742 GCA_011057455.1 Ganaspis sp. Gsp50
AATTTGCTGTAGTTATTAATTATATTCTGTATTACCTCTCCAGGATCGTTGAACCACATTTCCGGATGCAACCTCTGAGGATGTGATTTCTTGGCCATTAATTCTTCCATTGTTCTATCATCCTCTTCTATCGAACTGTCGCTATCGGAAGAGGAACTACTGCACGCTTCAGACTTGTGTTTACATAATCGAGCTCTAGTTTTTCTAGGCGGAGGTTGATATGGAGGCTACAAGTATTTTTTAATTATTATTATTGTAATCGACAACTAGCATAACCTGCTATTTAAAGAAGAAGAAGATGAAGAAAAAGAAAAAGAAGAAAAAGAAAAAGATGAAGAAGATGAAGATGAAGATGAAGAAGAAGACAACTATTAAACGATAGAAGAATTTTACAAATAAAAAAAATACAAAATTTTACCTGCAATGCTCTTGCCGCTGCTGCTCTCTCAATAAACAATTTTTTAAAAATATCACACAATTCATTTAATTTTGCAGTGGCTCGCATGATTTTTGGATTAACTTCGTCTCTGGAATAATATAAATCTGCGGGGGCAGTTCGAGTCCAAATTTTTCTCTCGTTTTCAAGAATTCCTTCAGTTCCCATCGCACTCAATTCGCCCATTTTTTTCTCAATATCTTTACTCGTTGCACAATAGTTTCGTCTAGAAAAGATAGAAGATCAAAGAATAATTATAAAAGTATAGCATTAATTTAGCAATCGGTAGAATTTATTTAATTTTAATTTTCCAACTATTGAAATAAAAGTATGGATTTTGTAAAATATTCATGAGTAAATTAAAAACTTGTTTTTCAAACGTTTACACACCTGTATTTTTCTAAAAGAAGCTCTCTTTCTGAAAGACATTTTTTCGCCAAAGATTTTGCTGGCGAAGATTGTCTGGAGGGAGGCGATTCATGCGACCTGGATCTTCTTTTTCTTTTACTCTCGATGCTTTTTTCGAAATTCGATGTACAAGATCGAGAACTGTGCGAGCCATTCATTCTGTAAAATCTTTCAGAATTTCTTTCAGAATTTCTTTCAGACCTTCTTTCGTAAGAGCGTTCTCTAGATGATCGTCTCCTCCTTTCGTATACACTGTTCCTATCTCTTCGTTCTTCTCTACGATCTTCCCTACGATCATCTCTACGTTCATCTCTTCGTTCTTCTCTTCTGTCATCTCTTCGATCTTCTCTTCGATCTTCTCTTCGTTCGTCTCTTCTGTCATCCCTTCGATCTTCTCTTCTGTCATCCCTTCGATCCTCTCTTCGATCATCTCTCCGATCATCTCTTCGATTACTGTACCTCGACCTACTTGATTTGCTGGATCTTAATCTAGCATCCGGACTTATAGACCTTCTTCTACTATTTTCTTGACTAGTTGATTGTTTCTCTTGCTTCCACTCGGACCTGCTCTTTGAAGATTCGTGTCTATTCTGCTGATTATGTTTCTCCTCATTTCTAGACAAATCAGGAGTAGGATAAACTCCATTTACAGTAGTTGGTGCAGTCCAGGTCGTGTGGTTCACAGATTGAGACCAATTTGTTTCTATCCGGTTAAGATTATGGTTATTTATTGAATTTGATGACCAGTAAGAATAATTACAATTTTCTTGAGCGGATGGAACATTGTAGCTTTGATTGCATTGAAGATCCATTTGTGTAAAAGACTGGAATGAAGAAACTGTTCCATTGGGGAAAGAAGGAGTGGAATTGATTGGTGCAGAAGGAAATTGTGGATAATTCACAGTTTTGTTTTCTATAAATGAAGGTGGAGGCATGCGATAATTAGGCGGAGGTTGACTAAAATCTGGAGGTGGAAAACTTGGTGTTGGTAGAGCATAATAACCCATATTTTGTGCTACTGTTGATGTTACTGATTCACCATTCCAGTAATAAGTTTGGCCTCCGTTTACTTCTGGGTTTGACATTTCAAATAAATTCTCTATCTGTAAATAAATATTTTTTTTAGGTTATTTAATTCATGAAATAAGTGTTTATTACAAAATATTTTGTCTTCTTGATGAAACTATTAATTTTCCATGAGTTTTGAAGAGTTTGACATTTTTTGAAACCGAATTGTTGAAGAATACAAACGTAATCGACAACAATAGAGAAATAATTGTTATAAAACAAAATACAGCCTTGAGCTTTATATAATTTATTCTTATTACAAATTGCTTTTGCGAGGATGTAAGTTAATAAAAGAGTAAAGAAAACGAATTAATTTTTTAATAGAAATAGCTTTACAAACCTGAGCTTCAAGACAACCCTACAATGTTAAATAACTTTTAACGTTCCACATGAATATTTGGGAGGATTTATAAACTGCTTTCAAAAAATGTAATTACTTTTTTATCCCATATTTGATTGAAATTTGAGTAATTCTGATAACATTTCTAACATGGATTCTGTGAAAACTAACCTCCAAGACTGAGAGACGAAGATAGTTCTATTTGTTGAAAAAGGATAATTAAAATCACTAGAAAGCAAGTATAGTAACATCTCACTAAAGATTTTGAAATTTAATTTTCGTTGGTAAATACTTGAAAAAAATTACAATAAAATAACAGTTTTATAGTTTTTATTAAAAAATGCATTATTATATGTTTTTTAGGTTTAAAATTGTTTTTAATTCCTGTTATTTTACAATTTACAATCTTTTACAATCGAAAAATATTACAAAGAGTAATTTACATTCCCATCTCTGCAAAAATATCTAGTAACATCAGGGCCGTGAGATCAACCCATGGTCCCATGCCCAAACAAGTAGTAAGAGTTAATTTTTCAAAATACATATGTTTTTGGGAAAAAATATTTGCAAAAGTAATGAAATGTGAAAAACTACAAGAAAAATAAATGTAGTTGTAAATTAATAACTATCTGGACAATAAAAATTGATGTAAGTATTTTGTTGTATCCAATTTATTAAATCAAAATAAGTGATTAATAATGTTTTGAGGTTATGTCATAGATGTAAACTAAACATTTTGTTTTAATATTTTTATTTAGAAATTCAAATCTTTTTATTTAATAAATGTTTCTTTATATATTTAATTATCTTTTATTTAGTTTGCGAAAATCTTTCAATTAAAAGAAGTTATATAATTTGTTTTATTCTTATTTACGTTCAATTATTTACATTCACTTTTAATTAAAAAATAATAGGAGTTAATGTAAGAAACTAAAGCTATGTATTTTGTAGTACAAGACAATTTTCCATTCAATTAACTTTTTTCTTGTAGGATTATAACTTAAAATGAATTCACCAAGAACTCCGCAGTCAAGTTTAAGTGCAGAACTCAGGGATGTTATCAGTAAAAGAAATATATTGACAACGAGAACGAGAATGAAAGTTCTCAGTGCTCTCGATGAAATCCAAAATCAAAACCTCAACAAAAAGAAGCAAAGTTTAAGATCTCAAGTAATCCAGGAAATTCTCTCATCTGAAGTTACTTATTTACGGAATTTAGAAATTATTATGGAATTTTTTATGCATCCAATTTATCAAAAACAATTACTATCTTACGCTTCATTCACAACGCTTTTTGAAAATATTGAAACTTTGTACAACGTGAATGCAGAACTGTTAAATGAATTGAAGCAAGATCCTGAAAATGTTGCGTCAGCTTTTTACAAATTAGCTCCATTTTTCAAACTATACTCTGTCTACGCTTACAACTACAAACGAGCATTACTTTTGCTGCAGGAAATACAACAGACTGACGCGAAGACAACAGAATTCATAAAAAATCAGGAGACGAGACCAGAAGTTAATAATAAACTATCATCACTATTAATTACTCCTATTCAAAGAGTTCCTCGATATAAGCTGCTTTTGAAAGAAGTTTTGAAGCACACTAATCCAAGAGATAAGAACTATAATAGTTTGCAAGCTTCCTTGGCTCAGATAGAAAATGTTGCATCTCATATAAATTCATTAGTCGAGGAGTACGAAGAGACTCAAAAATTACTGGAATTGCAAAAACATATAACTGGATCAGTTAACTTAGTGAAACCAGGAAGAAAATTAATCAGACAAGGACCTCTGATGAAAGTTTCGAGAAGAGGAAATACATCTTTTAGGAGACATTTTGTTCTTCTGAGTGATACGTTATTGTATTGCAAAGGAGAACCAGAGAATTCACTCACCGTTTGTTGTTTGTTACCTCTTAATAAGTGTCAAATAGAACGAGTTTTGAGCAATGGATTGTTCAGGGTTGTTTGTATACAAGAAACTTTATTGTTATATTCAGAGAACGGAGACAGTGAGGCTTGGATTCAATCACTTCAAGAGGCAGTTAAAAAATATCTCGAATGCAGACAAACTTTAAGAAAAGATAGCAGTTCAAGGATTCCACTCAGGGACATGAATCAATTTCCTTCGGAAAATATTACTGTAAAAAGATATAAGCGAAAACGTTCAGACGACGGAGAAGAAAATCAGCCTAGTAAGGCAAAAATAATTTATATCAATCGAGATGTGGAAACTGATACTTCTTCTGAAAATCCGCTCAATTGCCTTTTTCCATGTAAAAAACTTAAAACGAAAACTCCAGACGATATGACCATGAACGAGAAAATCAAAATATGGATGGAAGGTTTAAAAATTCAAAAACAAACATCCTCTGAACATATTTCGGATATAAGGACAACTTCTCTTTCTACAGTAGAAGAGAATTATTCACAAGGAGAGGAAAATCCTTCGTCAGGTTATTCTAACGAAGCTTTTAATTCAAATGAAGAATCTTTTCAGTTTAATGAAAACCCAACACATTTTAATGTAAATAATATAAATATTGATGCAGAAGAGTATGCAATCAAGTTTAATGTATATTCTGGTGCTGTGCGACGAACTCCTCAACCTTTCTTCTCTTTTAAGAAAATAAGTACTTTTTTTACTTCCGTGGGAACGTCACTACGAAATTTTCTCACCAGAAATTAATATTTTTTATACATTCATGACTGTTTTTTTATGAACTAATTATTTGTCACGTATTTAAAGAATGAAGTATTAAATTATATTTAATAATTTTTATTTTATTGATCTTTTAATGAAATAAATAAGGTTTTTTGACCTTTTTAATATACTTTATTCGTGATTAATACCCTTTTCTCCTTTTTTGCGTTTTATTATAAAGTTTTCTTAAAATATATAATAAAAAATAAATAAATAAATAATTGAAAAATGAATGAATGAAAAATTTAATTTATAATTTTTTGTTATATTATTTTTAAACAAAAGTAATAATAATTCATCAATAATTTTATAAATTCAAATTCTTACGCCAAAACTGCAGCTCCATCTATAGAGAGCGTTGATTTATTGAGCGCGCGTACAACTAGTAAAGTACGTGCGTAAAAAATTTAGATCTGGTTTTACCAAATTTTTCAGGCTTTACTCAATTATTAAAACAATATTAAGTGTTATAGCGTAAACCAAAATCTACGTGGCCGAAGGCCCAACTTTTTTCCCTTAAATATTACAAAAATTGTAAGTATAGAACAAATGTATATCCCTCAGTTTCAATTCTTTACTTGTTGCAATGATTTATTTTATTTTATCAAATTTAATGTAAGTGCAACCTTTTTATTAATTGTTCTTAGTGATAATCAATGCTTTCTTATTTTCTTTTCATTATTTTCTTTCATTTACTAAGAATTGCGATTTTTTAAGCTCTTGGAAAGGTTATTTCAGAGTGTACATTTTATAGGTTATGTTACGGATTTCGCAAAGAATTTACCTAATTTTCAGTTTAATTTTTAAAATAAGTCGTTAAGACTTGAATTATGAAATAGAAATAATTTCTAATAGTATATGTGGTTGATATTAAGATTGTAGTTATAAAGTAGGTGAGTTGTGGCATATAGACACTGGATTGTGACATGAAATGGATATTTTGTTTGTTTCAAGATTATAAATATAGTTGTATGTACAATAAAGATAAATATTGGTATACTTTCCTGCGAATGTAATGATTTTCTTTTTGTTTTAACAATAATGCTCTATTGTTTTTCCAATCTTAAAACCAATTCATCGAAGTGTTGGAATCTACAAACGATTTTTTAAAAGCAATAACATTTTTAATTATCCTTATTAAAACTATCGCAACTAGTTTACAAAAAATAAAAAAAAAGTAATTACAAAAAGTATAAGAGTAATTCTTTTATTGAAATTTTAAAATATGCATTACTATTTTCAGAGCACGTGAATCATGTTCGGCCAATCGACTTTCGGTACTACTGCGGCACCAGTATTTGGTGCCAACACCAATCTTTTCAACACAAAACCTGCAGGAACAGCTACAGGAAATTTATTCGGAAACAATGCAGGAACATCGGCTTTCGGTCAACCAGCTACAACACAACCTTCTTTCGGAGGTTTTGGAGGCAATACTACAAACACAACTCTTTTCGGAAATCAACCTGCTGCTAATACAACTTTATTTGGAGCAGCTCCGACTGCTGCTTTTGGTCAAGCCAACAAACCAGCTGGTTTTGGTTTCGGAGCAACCGCAAACACAACTCTTTTTGGACAACCACAGCAACCTCTTCAACAAACTACACCATTTGGTCAAGCAAATAAAACACCCGGCTTTGGATTTGGAACATCTCAAGCGACAGGTCTTTTTGGTCAGCCGCAACAAACAACACCTTTTGGACAAACAAACACTACTGCAAATACAAGTCTCTTTGGTGCTGCTCCAGGATTTGGAGCTACAACTGCTACAAATAATATGACTGGAACTTACATCAAGTTTACTCCTTTTACCGGATCTGATTCAATGCTGAAAAATGGTGTACCTCAGAGCATTCAAACGAAGCATCATTGCATCACTTGCATGAAAGAATACGAAGGAAAATCACTAGAAGAATTGCGATTTGAAGATTACACCGCAAATCGGAAGGGTGGAGCACAAGGTACTTTTTTTAATTCATGTTTACTGAAAACAAAGGTGAAAAATGGGATTTTGAATGAAAGGTGTAAAATAGTGTAAAAAAAATGTGTAAAAAGGTTTAAAAAAGATGTAAGAAAAGGTGTAAAAAAGGGTGTAAACTTAAAAAGTGTAAAACTGCATATATATAAATACTTTTACTACCATTACCTATTTTATGCAATTTTGTTTTATTACAAATCTTTATTAATTTTAATCTTTTTACTTCATTACAGCCCCAGCAACTGGACTTTTTGGTGCAGCTGCACAACCATCACCGTTTGGTAATGCCACTGCAGGACCAAGTACGTCAACCTCGACTTTTGGAGCCATAGGAACAGGATTTGGTGCTACAAATCAATCTGCAGGAACCAATTTGTTTAATAAACCGATCACTGGATTCGGTGCACCAGCGACAACAACTAGTGCTTTTGCATTTAATACTACCAATACTAATCTTTTTGGTGCCAATACCCAAGCTAAACCATTTGGAGCTGCAGCTCCAGCTCCTTTGTTCTCGACTACTACCACAGCTCCGACGACAACAGGTTTTGGAAACACGCAAACAAGTGGTTTTGGGGCATTTGGAGCTGCTCAACCAAATCAGAGTATTGGTCTCTTTAACCAGAATAAATCAGCCTTCGCGATGCCAGCTTCAACAGCAAATACTGGTTTCGGCGGGTTTGGTCAAACAACAACGACCAACACTGGCACGAATTTATTTGGAGCAAAACCAGCTGGAACTACAGGGTTCGGAGCTACTCCTGCTTTCGGAGCAACCGCAGCGCCTACTTTTGGTAACACCCTCGCATTTGGTGGGAATCAAACTGCAGCTCCGTCTTTGTTTAATAGTTCATTCAAACCAGCTGGTCAAACTACAACATTCAGTTTTGGAAACGTCGGAACAACTAATACACTAGGAGCAACAAACACCTTAAATTTGGGAGGAGGAACTTCTCTTTTCAATCAGCAGAAGCCAGGAGGTATGTTTGGAGCAGGAACAGGGTTAAATAGTACAAACACTTTCGGAACCTCATCATTTGGAAGCGGGTCAAGTACAATGCCTCTACTTGGATATAATTCATTAAGCGGAGGATTAGGTACTAATCAAAACCAACAAGCAAATAGTGCAGTACCAGTTCATCAACAGATTCTGGCCTTAGTAGCGGCCCCATTCGGTGACTCTTCACTTCTTAAAAATCTTTTGCCAGCTTCTGGAAAAGCAGAGGAGTTAATCAAGCCACCAAGTACTTTGAACAGAACACTCAATAGCCCTCAGTATAAAGTTACCGCGAACAGCAATTCTCCAAAAATAAAAGCAAAAGTTGTTTCAGCTGGTCATCTGTCCAAGAAATCTTTATTCGAAGGACTTGAAGAAGAAGACCCTTCTTTATTAGAAGCTTTCCAACCACGACCAAATGCGAAAAGATTAGTTCTTCGTCCTAAAAGTGCAGTAAATATTACTTCTCAATCATTGGATGAGAACTCCATTAATAATAGTGGCATTGACGCGTCAAGTCCAAGGAACGGAGAGCCAAGTCCTAGAAATGAATTTATTAATAAAGAGAATGAAAACGAGGGCACAAATCGTCGCTTGTCGACGGATAGAAGATCTTCTACTTCCTGGTTAAAGTCAACTCTTCCACGAAAGAAGACGCAAGATGAGGATTTGGATGTACCACAATCACCCTTCCGAGGTACGGATATTCCTGAAGAAGGTTTAGATAACACTGTGGTGGAATTAAGATCCAATAATGGTGCTCAAAAACCATTTGTTTCGCTTTTTGTTCAAAATAGTCCACTTAACAATTCACTGAGTATTAATAAGAGCGTTAACGATTCTATTGAACGAGACTCGGAATCGGAAAGAGAACTGGACGAAACTCCGATTTCTTCTTCACAATCTGAAACTGTCAACCGACTGTGTCAAGTAAAATTACAGAGAGTTGGTTATTATACAATTCCTCCTTTAGACAAATTGGATGATGTTGTTTGTGGAGAATCTTGTGTGGTTCCCAACTTCACAGTCGGAAGAAAAGGCTACGGAAATGTTTATTTCCCTGAATCTTTTGACGTTTACGGACTCAATTTAGATGAAATTGTGCATTTCAGACACAAAGAGGTGATTATTTATCCGGATGACGAGAAGAAACCTCCGATTGGACAGGGCTTAAATCGAAAAGCACAGGTGACCTTGGATCGCGTTTGGCCTCATGATAAAACCCGTCATGAGCCAATCACGGACCCACATCGGCTGCAGGAAATGAATTACGAGGGAAAATTGAGAAGAGTTTCGGCTAAGCATGATACTCGATTCCTTGAGTATCGACCAGAAACTGGATCCTGGGTTTTCAAAGTAGATCACTTTTCTAAATACGGTTTGAGTGACTCAGATGACGAGGATGACAATGATGTTCAAAACTCGGAAGCCAAGAAATTGAAAACAAAAGTAAGAAGAAAGTCACAGTCTGAACTAAAACCGGAATCGAAGCTTGAAGGAAAAAAAGATCAACGTACTGATTTACAAGCATCTTTGAATGATTCAATAGCTTCTTCAAATTTATTGCAATCTGATACAAGATCTGATCTTCGAAATGATTCAAGAAATGGTCTAAGAAGTGGTTTCCTACAGGAGGATTTTTGTAATCGAACTACAGATTGCAGATTCGAAAAGCAATCCGCCCTAAGTCCGACGTCAATGTATGCTCGAATTATTGGAACCGATAGTCACAAGTTGCAGTTAATGAAAGCAGATTTATTCGAATCTAATGGAATGGATGAATACATGTTTGACGATACGTTGGAGAAATTGGATAGAACGCGAGATTTGACAATGGAAAAATTGAGTGTTGATTACCACGCAACTGTAATGGAGCAAATTCCTATTCTCCGGTCGAATTTGACGCTACAAGGTTCTTTCTCCATGGATATGATGCCAGAAGAAAGGAAGGAAGTGAAGCCAAAACAGGTGGAACAAATCCAAGCAGCGAAGCCTACAGTTTTCAATAAAGTCCTTCCAGCTCCTGTTGTCCGACCAAAAACGGTCATTTTGAAATCTAGAACCGAAGTGATTCCGTTGCAGGATTCTATCATTGGAAGATTACGTTCCCGGTGCATTGCTGATTCAGGGATCATGATGGGAAGGATGTTTAAACCCAGCTGGGGCCCTGGATTGACTTTGATTTCATTGAGCACTCAAGAACAGGCTTCTAAAGTTTCCTTGAGAAACTGTGTAAGTCAGTTGGGATCTTATCTCTCTGGGCGTTTTTTAGATGACATGACGTCAACGAGTATTGTGCAGAGACTTCAAATCTTGGGGGGTTCTGGTGCAGAACCTAGTTACTTGATGACTTTCAAAGATAGCATCCAAGGTCACCTCAAAGTTCAATTAGAACACTGCATCATGGGACAGGAAGGAGATTGTCCAGCGATTGGAGCAGCTACTGGATCTTCTGGAGTTTCCGCCCTGCATGCGCATTGCAAATTGGCCCAGGAATTCGCAAATCAAGTAGGATGTAATCAAATGGGAGTTGATAGTCAATTAATTGATACTCCGATTGAAATTGATAAAATGGCAAAGTACTCGAGTGATGTTTGGCGATTGTGTGTCGCTCTTTGGGGAAACCTTCCTGATATTGACAAACAAGATGACAAGCAAGCTCACAAGAGTGTCATGGTTAGAAAAGAGGCCTTCAGTGAGTGGCTCCAATCCGTGGTTGAGAAACCCGTGCAAAATCGACTTAAGGACATAGTCTCGGAAGATAATATAATGTTTGAGCTCCTTTCTGCCAATAGATTGGAAGACGCTTGCTTCTTAGCAAGACAAGTTGTAGGTGATCATTGTCTAGCTTTATTGATGTCACAGCTGGGGGGAACGACTGCTGTTAGAGAATTAATCAAACAACAACTAGCTCTTTGGCAAGAAACTGATGTTGATGGAGATTTATCAATTCATCGATTGAAATTGTTCATGCTCGTCGCTGGAGAACCTCTAATTTGCAGTAAACAAGGAACGATCAATGTTTGTGAAAATCTAGACTGGAAGAGAGCTCTGGCTTTACATCTGTGGTACTTATCACAACCAACAGCTTCCATTACTGACGCCTTGGAACTTTATGAAGAAGCGTTTAATGCAAAACCTACTGAAGTTTATGCAGCCGAGCCCAGGCCTGATTATTTTCAAGAAGATTATGATGCGGAGATTAATAACGGAAAATCTATTTATGACTTGTGCTTCCATCTGATGAAACTCTACTGCACGGGAAATCACCCATTAGAGGAAGTTTTGAATCCATTGACTCATACGGCTGATCCGTTGGATTACAGACTTTGCTGGTTAACACAACAAATGCTCGTTGGTTTAGGATATACACATTTGTCAGATTACGTTGCTGCACTCACACATGCAAATTTTGCTGCTCAATTGGAAACATACGATTTATGGCACTGGGCTATTTTTGTTGTTCTGCATCTGCAAGATGCCGGCAGAAGGAAGAGCGCAGTTTTAGATTTATTGGCAAGACATGTGGAACTTGATGAGACTGAAGATTACGTCAAGAGGGAAAATTTCTTGTCAGAAGAACTTGGTATTCCATCAATTTGGATCAATCAAGCCAAGGCCATCAAAGCTTGTGCTTTTAAAAGGTATGTTAAATTTGTAATGTTAATGGTTGTGTTTCTTGGCTATAAATAAAATTAGGAAATTGTACTTTTATTCGCCATTGAATTACACTTTTTGGATTTCATTACAGATACGGAGAAGCTGCTTGGTATCTTACACAAGCAGAACAATGGAATAAGGCGCATGAAATTATTATCGAACACCTTGCCGCAGATGCAATAATAAATGGTAATTTAATTTGTTATTGATTTATAAACCTTGTTTACAAGGGGTTTACTTTTCATCAATTAAAAAGAAGTTCCTTCAATTCAAATTAAATTAAAAGATTCAAATTATAAATTCCAAAATGCATTTTTTTCTTACAGAAATTAAATTGAAAGATTCAAATTATAAATTCCAAAATGAATTTTTTCTTACAGAAATTATATTGAAAGATTCAAATTATAAATTCCAAATGCATTTTTTCTTACAGAAATTATATTGAAAGATTTAAATTATTAATTCCAAAATGCATTTTTTCTTACAGAAAATTATGACTATCTTAAGTCGCTTTTAACGCCATTAATTCAAGAAGAATGCAACAATGTTATCAGTGGTTGGGCACATCAAGGTCAACTTTTGTGGGATTATATTGAAGTAACGACGGAAATTAAAATTCTTTTGCAAACACCGGATTGCAACGAAATTGGTTATAAACTGGAACTTTTACAGCCACAGCTAACTTCCCTTTGTGGAAAAATAAATCTCTTTCCCTGTCCTACAGCAAAACACAGGTATATGAACATTCTAAAAATCCAAAATCGTCACGATTACAAGGCTTTCTCTATAAGGAAGCAAAATTATTGCTTAATATAATTATTAATATAATATAATATAATAATAAAATAATATAATACAATTAAGTTATTTACTATTCATACCATTGAATTTATTTATAGACTATGTCAAGCAGAGATAGCGAAAAGGACGCTTCAGTTAGCCAGAAGTCTTTTAATTTTACAATCAAATGATAGTAAGTTAATAGGAAAAGTATTGGTACATTTAATTTCACAACTTCCATTACCAGAAGATTATACACAGCAGGAACTTCGACCAATTATAAATATGTACGCATCTGCAGTAGTGCACTAGACAAAAATTGAACAATTATTTTTAAAAAGTATGAAATGAAACAATTGATGACGAATTTTTTTGGTAGCATATTGATGCTAATCAAATGTCTATTTTAGACTAATTCTTTTTCAAATTTCTACGATAAAGAAAGTGATTAATTTAAAGCTAATAACATCCTTAGGTTAAGTAAATGAAGAATTTTTTAAATGAAAAATTGTGGAAAAGAAATTGGAATAGAATTCAAATTCAAAAAGTATATGCAATTTTCTGTCTGCAAAAATTGTTTACATTTATTAGAATATTGTTTACTTTGAATTTAGATTATTATTTAGAAGCTTTGAACCTAGATTAAGTTGTAATCATAGTTTGAATCGTAAATAAGTTATGTAATTATCAAGTATGGTTTTATATCCTATAATGTTAACGAAAATATACTTATAATAATTTGTTAATCTCCAACACCTATTTTATATTTTTATATGATAATCGGAAAAAGAGAAATGTATAAAAGCTAAAAGTCAGGAAAAGGACTTATTTTTTGACAGTTGTATAATGATATTTTTTGTTAATTTTCAAATATTACATTTGTACGAGTAGCGTTTTAAAACTATACTTTTAAAAATTTTCTATGTATATTCTACCACACATAATTCAAACTTGTTCTAATGTTAGAAACTTCATTTTTAAGAGAAAAAATCAATATCAATAAAGAAAACTAAATGCAATGATTAGTATTTTTATGTTTGTACCTAAAATTATTTAAGCTAAATTTATTTACAGATGAAAATAAAAATAATGAAAATGATTTAAATAAATGGAAGTAAATAAGGATTTAAAATCTTTAATGTTAATAATTAAAAGAAACTATGAATTTTAATTAATGATTAAACGATTGTTAAACGAGTTTCAAATGATTGATTCAAATATAGGGAAATTATATAGGAACTACCCGCGGAAGAAAATCCCCAGAAGGAACTATTTTTTATTTGGTTTATGCATGTCGTCTGCAATTCCTGCATCAGCATCAAGTGACAGCTCGTTGATCGCGAGAAAACCTTGTTCCTGATTAAGAAAAATCGTTCTCTGATCTGCTTCGACGTTAATAGTAGTGAGATGAGCAGTCACGACCATTGTGTAAAATCAGTGCGAAGAAAGATGTGAAAGTGAGGAGTGGTGTAAATTGATAAACTCCTGGGATTCAACAACAATCCCTGCGACCGAAAGCAACGCAACTACTCATCCTGTCGAAATAATTTTTTTCGGAGTTTTTTTCAATGTAGTTTACAAGTAGAACCAGTCAGTGAAGGTTCCATATTGATCAATCTTGCATTATTTGCTCACATAATGACCAGTCATCGGGGAAACTGTGTTCAGAAAGTAAGTGCATAAGTGAAATTATAAAAAGTGAATCAATCCGAGGGGTATCACGCGCTTATACCTCAGCGTCACTTTCTAACAAAGAGTCTCAATTTCCGCAGTAGATTAAATCATATAGTCCATATTTTGTCAATAACAATTTTCCAGTCGTGTTTCGTCTTCATTCGTTCAGTATTTTGCTTTTTTCCATCCAGTGTTTAGTCCTTCTGTCAGTGTTTTATAGTTTTTCTTCCAGTGTTTTGTCCTTTTAAATTCAGTGTTTTCTCTTTTTTCTTCTAGTATTTCGTCTTTTCCCAGAGATCAATTCATCTCAGATTTTCTTTGAAAAGACATTCATTGCTTTACTTCCTGCTAATCTTTTATAGGTTGCTGTTTTTCTTACAGACTCCGGAAAATAAATAATTACGTTGTATTTCTAGAATAAACTTCTTGTACTTAGCAAACTATTTTACGCCTTTTTTTATAAATTTATAATTCGTTTTTTAAAGGAAGTTCGTAGAAAATTGTTTTCTAAATTCAATTGGGTTTTTAAGATTATTATATCGTATTTTTGAATTCTGGTAAAGTGTTCAATGTCAATTTATTCTTAAGTTTCGAGAGAAGATGACACCTGTTTACGAATCATCTGAATTCTCTCATGCAATTCTAGTAATCAATTTTTCCATTCAATATTCGATTAATTATAAAGAATGATTCTGTCTTTTCGGAGTAATGATTTATGAAATTAAAAGTCACGATTGAAGATTTATTTTCTTTTTGTACACAACTTGTATTATTAATTTATTTTCCTTTTCTCTTCAGCTTTCTTTTCCCTCTTATTTTTCTTTTTTTTATTACTTTTATTTTTGTACCACCTTTTATTTTCTTTTTGCCTTTTCTTGTTTTTTTCTTCGCCTTTTTCACCTTTTTCTTTTTCACACCTATTTCTATTTTATAAACTTCATTTTTATATAAATAGAAGTACATTTTATTCCCGGATGTTATTGATTAAAAGTTTATTTTCTTCATCAGTATAGCTTGCGGATCGAAAACATTGAGGAGTAACGAATCAGCTGATCAAACAGCATTTGGTGAATTAGTTTTGCTTCCAAGTTCCAAAGCTACAATTAAATCTCCATCGCCTATAGAACTCAGAAACTAAATTACTAAAATCAATGTTTATTCCTGTCTCGTGGAAGGACGTGCAAGCTAATAATCAAAACTCTGAGCAATTAGGTTTTCATTCGAGAATAAAACCAGTGACTTTTTCGACTCATTCTGGAAAAGTTTTTAATAGTGCAAAATAATCTGAAGATCACAAGACAAATTAAGATTTCATACTAATAGTCGGCATGATCTGTGGTGGAATTAAAAGTTCGTTAGAAATTCTGGGCGGGGAGGTATGGAAGCTGAAGCTGGTCGTCTGGCTCACCAGGGGTTGCAGCTTACTCTGTCATCCCCGGGAATCCCTGGACTTGAAGTCGTGAGAGCTTTGCACCAGGTACTATGATTACATTAAATACAACACCACTGAGGATTTATTTGAAAATTGGGTAAAAGGTTCAATTAAAAATGTTTGAAATAAAAAAAGAAACGATGAAAAGCTTCTAAACGGAACAAAAAATTATATGTTAATCAAGACGTCTAACATTCGCGTTTTTAAACATTTTTCTTTCAAATCAGCGAAGAAATTTAAATTTGAAGAAAATAATTTCATTATTATTTCATTATTATTTATTCATTATTATTTATATTTAGTAAAGACGAATTTAAAAGTTAGTATAAATGTGAGATTTTTTGTCAGTAATTAAACAATTTACAGAATTTCGGAGCATTTACATTTTTGGTAAACATTTTTGAAAATTTTAAATAGAAATTATGTTATAATTTGTTATTTTTTTGTTATTTTGTTAACAATTATTTTTTATTTAACCATTATGCAGTGATTGAATTTCAAATTTGTATAAACAATTTTTTAAATCTTGTTCTCAATTTTAATATTTACATACATAGTCAGCATTTAGCAAATGTATTAGCTTTCTTCAAACACTGCGAAAATAATGTTGTGATTAACCTTCTAAATTCTTTTTATTTCTGCTCCTAAGTAAACATATAAATCTTGTTGCCAGACTTGAAAATATGAAGCCTTTTGACCTCGATATTCTAAGCCTATTTTCGGTGACATTTTAAAGCGTATGTGACATTAAAGATTTCCTAAAGCAGTTTTAAAAATACCAAATATAGGTAAAATCGTTGAATTAAAAAAGATTAACATTTCTAATAGAATTTAATTCTAGAATTATATTTAAAAATACAATTTTTTATATAGTATACATATTGAAGAAGAGAAAAAATATGAAAAGATATGAAAAAATTATCATGAATTATCATGAAAAAATATGTAAATAATGAATAAAAAGATCTAACAGAGAAAACACAAAAAATCTAAAAATACAAATTTGATAATAAACTTGGGTAATAAATAATAATGATAATAATAATAATAATAATAATAATAATATAAAATAATAAACTTAGGTAATAAATAATAATGATAATGATAATAATAATAATATAAAATAATAAACTTACGTATTAAAAAAAAGTTATTCAAAGTTTACAGCTTGAATTAAACTAACAAACCTAATAAACTCAATTAGTCTGTATGGACAATTAATCAAAGTTGTATTAAAATCCTTCTGCGAATAAATTATAGAACGATAATTTACTCTGACACTAAAAACTGTCGCTTTGAGCGCTTAGTTAACGATCATTGTATATTATTAAATGTTTATTGCTTGATTTCACTATCAACGTACCGTTAAATTAACTGTTAATTGTTCTTTCGCAGAAAAGAGACGAGTTATGAAACAATTTTTATTTTCAATGTAGCTTAATGTATTTAATAATTCTCGTTTCAATTGAACTTCAAGTCCTCGTTTTATGAACGACGGACAATTTTTATTGATACTTTAAAACACTTTATTGTTAGCAAAGGCGATAAAAATCTTATGCGATTTTGAAAAGTATTATTATTAAAGATCGTAAATCTAAAAAAAGCGAAAACTTTAAAAATGAAGTTTATTGCTGTTTTTAAAATTAAAACGTAGTATTTTAGTTTCTTGGAAATAGTACAATTTTTTTTAATTCTACTCTAAGTATACAAAAAAGGTTTTGTTTTATTTTTTTTTTGTAGACCGTGATATCACTACGCTCGGCATTGGATTCATCTCGAGAAGAATTGCGACGACTAAAAGAGGACTTTGGTGAATTTTCCGCAGAAAATTACGCAAACGTGGTGGAAAGACTCGCCTTGGAAAATCATATTTTGCGAAGAAAAATACTCAATAGGAGCGATTTTTCCAGTGATGCTGCAACCAGCCCTCCTCCCCTTACTGTAATGATTAAACAGTGAGTTTCGCAAACATTTTCCACATTTCAAACTATTGTGCCGCTCTGTTCATCGGAAAAAAAGTTAAAAAGCACCAGAGACCGGAAAAAGCAGATAATCCCAAAAATATACTCGTACTTGTCAAGAATCAACAATTTTCACTAAAACTGTGTTTTTCGGACTTTTAGTTTCAAATTGAAGTGAAACATTTAAACTTCATGTTTAACATTATACCATTTTTATCAACAATTTAATTTTTGTTTAATTGTTTAATTTAATTTATTTTTAAGTAGTGAAGAATCTATCACTCGATAGTTATTTATTTTTAATAATAATTGAGAATTAAATTGATTTAATAGATAGATAAAATAGATTTTATAATAATTAAAATTTTAATGAACATATAATTGGAATAGTGTTACCGTATGCTACTGGTTGGTGTAAAAACCGGAAGTGATGTCGAGCTGAGTCGCGCCTTTAATGGCATAGAAGTTGTTGCTTTTTCAAATATTCTAAGCCAGTATTGCATGCAGAAAGAAAGTACTTTTTTATATGAGATTTCCGAGAAAAGAAGCACTACCGTTACCGAGAGTCACGCGACTTGAACTAATTTGTCGATTTTTATTCACTTTTGATTGTTTAAAAATTTCCCCTATTTAATCTAACTTTGTGTATAAAGCTATCTAATTTAGTTTAAAACTGTTTGACTGTCTAATTTAGTTTAAAACTATTGAAATTAGTTTGGAATCAATTTACTCTCAAAACTTTTCTTTCAATACACTATTAAGTGCTCTTTTGTAAAATCTCAGAATGTTTCTGAAATCCAAACATTGTGATATCAATGGATTTATTTCTTTTATTTGATTGATTTTATATAATTTTACGTAATTTTACATAATTTTACATAATTTTACATAATTTTACATAATTTTACATAATTTTACATAATTTTACATAATTTTACATTATCCAAACAATATCAATAAATTTTTATAAAACCCAAACATATTTTGTAATAATGATTATAAGTAGGTATAATAATGATTTTTGTAAATTCCAAACATGTTTTATAAATATAATAATAATTTTTATAAATTCCAAACATGTTTTATAAATATAATAATAATTTTTATAAATTCCAAACATGTTTATAAATATAATAATAATTTTTATAAGTCCCAAACATATTTTATGAAAATCAATACATTTTTATATAATCTGACATGTTTTGTAATATCAATTACTTTTTTATAAGATCTAAAAATGCTTTTTATTCTTCTGGTCGACTGGTGTCAATTACACTCGGTCGACGCTAAGAACGTAATTAAAAACTCGGCGCATTTGCGGTTACTATTAATAAATCTTGCGCCAACTTTCATAGCGTTTTGACTCATCCTGTAAACAATTGTAGTCCCACAGAGCCAGGGATATCAACTACCGTCATGGACACTGCCGAGGATCAATCTGTCGTCGACGGACCGTCGGAACCGATACAGGAGGCACTTTCAGAAACAGAAGTTTTTTCAGAAGAACCTCAACAGGAAGTGGTCTCAATACCGAAAGTCACCAAGGAGTCTTGTGGAGATGAAGAAACTGTCAATGATGACAAACTTTCCGAAGATCCTGCCAAAACTCGAGAAAACTCTTGCACCGATCATCTAGACGTACCTGATAAAGATTTGGAAGATCTGAGCCTAAAATCCGCCTCCGATGGAGATAATTCCGTTTTTACGGACAATCCGGAAAATCAGCAACAGGAGACAAAACCTAACGAATCGGAGAATGAATCTGAAGAGTTGGATGATATTGAATTGATTTTTACGACTGAAGAAACCTGCAGGGATGTGGAACTCCAGGAGGATCTAGTTTCCATCACGGAAAATGAACCTTGGCAGCAAAATTCAGGACAACCTGTTCTTCTGAAATATACGAAATCTGCAGAAGGAGAGTCGCTGGTTTGTAATGGAGATAAAAACAGCTCTGTCGAGGAAGCTATGTCTTCTCAAAGTTCCAGTATTGACCGTGAAGAGAGTGTGGATCGATTCGATGAAAGCTCCAGCACCAGATTGAATAAAATTTGGTCCCAATGCTCCGTTTTGGTGGAAACGGATATCAGCAAATGTGGGGTTCTTGAGGAAACTGATTTGCCTTCTAGACATGGAGTCAGAAGAAATACTCTCGCTGCTCCTCCTACAGCATATCGGTAGGTAGAACCTTTAATTCTAAGCCTACTTCCTTTCGCTTCCTCGTAACCTTGTTTAGTTCTCATCCGAGTCTATAAGTGTCCTGTAAATTATTTAGTACAACTTTTTAGTTCTATCATCAGAATTGGCAAAATATTAAGTTAATTATCAAGTATACAAATTTGAAGATGGAAAGGAATAAAATAAAAGAAAAATAGGAAAGTTTAAATTAATTAAATGAGATTATAAAGAATATGAAAGAAAAATAGGAAAGTATAAATTAATTAAATGAGATTATAAAGAATATGAAAAGAAAAATAGGAAAGTATAAATTAATTAAATGAGATTATAAAGAATATGAAAGAAAAATAGGAAAGTATAAATAATTAAATGAAATTATAAAGAATATTAAAGAAATATAAGAATATGGAAGTACTTGAGAAGAATTTTCTTATCATCGTGGAAAAAGAATGATTGCTGTTCAGAAACAATTTTTTTGCTTTTTAATTTGAAAAACAGATACAAACTTTCTTTGCTTATGAATTTTATTTTAAAAGCAATTAATTTCTGGGATATTACTATCTCGTAAAGTTAACTTTTTTAACTTTCTGAATAGTAATAACACACGAAGTTTGTCGAAACTTTTTTCTAACTTTATTTGAATTCCCTTCGCTACGGTATGTTAAAAGTTTTCAAAGCCTCATATATATATTGTAAGAGTGAGAGCATTTTCTGATACTTAGTTTTAAGAACTCGGCGATTTATTTTAAAGCCTCTCACGTTAGCGGTTTCCGAAAAAGATCAGCGTTTTACAATATTGTATTGTATT
>WNHD01003087.1:0-13439 GCA_011057455.1 Ganaspis sp. Gsp50
CACTTCTTACAGGTAAACCTGTAAGGTGGTACCTTGCATGAGCACTCTAGCTAAGAGACCGAGAAGCCCCTCGAGTCTCTTCTGCTAGAAGACTGACGATAAACACGGCCGGCGGCAAGTATAATATCTGGCCTACCTGCCGGCTAATGGTAGGGGATGGGTGCGACGCAGCACAAGATGCGCGTACGGTCGCTCGCAGACAGCCAGGAAGGGCTGACTGCTGTAATGGTAGGAGTGTAATCACTCACACCATTACAAGTGTTAACCACCTTCGAACTTGTTGCAAACGGAATGCTTTCTGACATGTTGATTCGTTTATACTGCCGTCCTATGGAGAAACTTACATAAGTGCAACTTTGATAGAATTGAGAAAAACGGCAAAAATTGATTGCTTTGAGAACACTTATTTACGACTACAAATTGAAAAAAAACATTCTAAATCGCTAATAAAGGTGGACATGCTGAATCTTATTTTGAAAAAGAAAATTAATTATTTCAACATACTCTGTGCAGAACTGGACAAGTGATGTCCTTATTTTGAAAAGACGAAAGAAAATGTTACAGATAATAACTTGCGATGCTTTTACCAAACGAACAGTAGAGCTCGGGCCGTTCGTCAGAAACAAAAACTTACACATCTTCCAATATAATGAACTGTCAAAAGAGACCCCCAAATAGTAGTCTGCACTTGCACTTGCACTGTCCCTTGGACAGATTTTATTGACAAAAACTTACACAAGTGTTAGGTATAATGATACGTTGTTTTTAATTCTAAAGCGGTGGCGTACTTGACTACAGTTTAGAAAACAATAGAACGCTACTTAACTTGTTTAAGTTTTTCCTTAGTATTTTATGCCCAATCTTTTCAAACCGTACGTTTTTCTAAGCACGCAAAGATGTGTAACCTTTTATTAAGTATTTTTTTAATTTCTCTAAATTCCGTGATTTTAATTATCGTTTTTTTCAATAATTTATTAATATTTTTAATTTCTGCTAAAATAGTTAAATGCAGTTTTTTATTCCACATTAATTGATATGAAAAACTCAATTTTCTCAAAATTGTCACTTATATAAGTTTTTCCTTAGCACGGCAGTATACAACTTTCACCAATTTTTCTTTGAAACCCAATTTCCATTATGTTGATTTAACTTGCAATCGAATCGTTATTGTTTCTCCTCGAAAGTTCACTAAATCTTTGTCTTGATCTACTATTTTAAGCTGAATATAATGTACTGTCTTCACGGCGATTGAAAGATAAATGACGTGTGACGGTACTTCCATTATCTTGTATTCTGCCGGAACTAATAAAAAAAATTCATGAATTGTATGAACTTAAATATTGTTAATGTATGCGCCAGTTGTAATATTACACTCAATCCTAATTAAATTAACCTTTAAAATGGCCACAGGTAAATCAGATGTATGTTGTTATTTGCACCTAAAATCCGTGGAATGAATCCTAGTAATTCTCCTATAGAATCATTAGGCTCAAAATTAATTCTAAGACCACTTGTAATTTCACTACGTAATTTATTATTATTAGGTTTTAGACTGATAATTTTATCTCCATCTTGTATAGATCATTGAATATATTTCTCAATATCTTCAATTTCATAGCTACCTGGAGGTATATTAATCACTTTTTTACCAATATAAAACTTATTTTTTCCTATATCAACATTAGGAATTAAATTAAATGTTGAAAGTTCTACAAGTCCGAGAACATAATTTTTATTGGCTAGTAGTTCTAATGGTCAATTTTTTAATAGGCAACCCAATGTGTCTCAGGACCATCTTTGTCATACAAATTAAAAATGGTTGATTCATTTTTACGAGGACCACATACTGGTAATTCATTCCTTATGAGCACTCCTCTAAAATATGTCATTTTCATTTTTCTAGCGTATTTAATCAAATCAAAATCGATTAACGCTCTTTGAGGTAGTTTTATAACTTTAATCTCTTTTTTTTCATACCTTGACCTTTAGAGTAGAGTTTTAAATGAATTTCCTTACCTTGTCGATATGGTTTTAAATGAAGTTCTTTACCAGTGGCAACATCTTCCATCGCTTTATTATGACGATGTGCTTCTTTCAGCTGTTCTTTAGCTGCTTTTGCATCATTTACAGCTTTTGCTACACAAGCAGCTCCTCCAGAAAGTGCTCTAAGAGCACTAAGCACCGCAAAAATTGGAATTAATGGTAATATACCACCAACTTTAGTAGGTAATGAAAGAATACGTCTTAGAAAAATACTCGTTGCCAAGCTTTTTCAGCTAAAACTTTATCTGCAGAGTTTCTTGTTTCAATGTTTTCTCGATCTTTCGAGTATACAATATCGTCCTCTTTACAAGCTGCGTCCAAGGGATTTATTCCTGAGTCACCTCGTGCTAATCGTTTTGCCAATTTTGTGCCTGAACCATAGTATTGATAGCCAGGCAAATGTAATTTAAATGGAAACTTGTATATTATACTATTAACTAGACCTTTACCTCTTGATTTATGTATAATCATAACAAATGACGATAAGCGACTGAACAAAATCGCGTAAACGCGCGGTAGTTATACCCTTCGCGGCCCTAATACGTAGGGTTTACTGCCCTATAAAAGCGCGGGGATTCATTTTTTCCGCAGCACTCATTATCAGAATGTGGTTTGAGAAACAACCAAATAAACTCCCTGTCGTAAACCTAGAGTTAATTGTTGTTCAACATGAGAATACAGTGAAACGTCATGGGAGTTTATTATCAGGTAGTATTCGTGCAATTTTTTGCGGTCCGTCCAATTGTGTCAAGACAAATGCTTTACTATTATTGATTTTTCATCCAAATAGTCTTTGACTTGATAATATATACCTTTTTTCCAAATCACTTCAGCAACCAAAGTATAAATTTTTAGAACAAGTTATAGGTAATGTTGATGGAGTTGACTATTTACCGTTTAGTGAACATGAATAAGTTGTGTCTCCAAAAGATGCAAAACCAAATTCAATTTTCATTTGTGATGATATTGCATGTGAGAAGCAATACAATGTTAGAGTCTTCTTTTGTATAAGGAGACATGTCAATGTAGACAGCTTTTACTTGTCACAGACTTATGCACGTAATCCCAAACATCTTGTACGGGATAATGTCAATTTATTAGTGTTTTCAGACAAGATGAAAAAATCTTAAACATGTTTAGGATGATCATGTCAGCATTGACATGGCTTATTCTCAGTTTTGTGAGTTATGTTTAGCTTGTTGAAATCTAGATAAATATGAATTCATTGTAATAGATAAGGAGAATAACTTTAATAATGGAAGATAAAGAAAAGGTTTTGACAGTTTTAAAACACTATAAACATAAGACATTTATTTGTTGTCCAATTAGTTTGATTTAAGACTGAACGTTAACATCGCTTATTCAAATTGGGAAAAGAAGCTGTGGATAGTTCTTTAAATGAAACTTTTAAACCTATTGTAAAGTCTTTACAAAAAATTATCGAAACAGATGTCAAGAGTAAAAATATTAAGAGTGAAAACGTTAAGGTGGGGTATGGTCTAAAAAATCGTTTTTTTTTCTTCTGCATTTTTTTGTAGCAGGACATCTCAAACATATTTAAGAAACATTATTAAAGTTATAGAGTTTCACGTGCATTTTGAACAAAAATGTGCCAAAAAGAGAAAACTTCTTCGAGTTCCCCAGCTTGAATGGCTGCATTTAAAAATTTGATCGAAATATGTTCAAAAAGCTGGATTTCTAACGTTTGAAATGACTTATACTTTTTATTTATTCCTATTCAAAGTACTTTTATAACGCCTGTTCAAAAGTACTCATTTGACCGCTTGGACGTTCTAACTGTAAACGCATTTTTCTCGAAACAATGATTTTCAAAGTCTATGAACACTCTTACTCGAAAACTACTGAACCGATCTTAACCAAATTTGGCACACTTTTTTAACATAGAAAATACCTGCGCCCAACGTTTTTCTTTTCTTTTCTTCTTTTTTTCAAGATATAGCTACAAAATGGCGGCACTTTTAGGCGAAAAGCGGGTACTTTGCACTATTTAACCGTCAAAAATTCTAATATTCAAAGAAAGTGAAAAAGGAAAACGTTTGGGGCGGGAAAAATTATCCATCTAATAAAATGTACTTCATTTTTGGATTTTAAATAAAATGTCGAGTAGTTATGATGTTCACCGCAAATGCTATTTTTCGGACGACGTCGTAAACAATGCTTCTTCAGTTGCAAAAATCTTTATATTTTCTAACAAGAATTTCCCAAAATGTTTTTTAATAAGTGCCTAATAATGTCTAAGAAGAGTTTTTATAAAAAAATTCACTGTTGCTTCAAAAGAGAATCACAAAAATGACCTTCTTTTCTGTCTTCTGGTCTTTGGAATTGAAAAAGTATGATGAAGACGAATATATGACTGCTGATGAGGATGAGCAGGAAATAATCTCTAGTCCTGGTAAATTAAAACTAAATACTTGTATTTGTTGAGACAAAATCAAAAACAATATTTGGATATGGTGCATGGAATATATAAAGTGAGTAATGGGTCACTCGCAATTGGCGACCAACCAGTAAAATTACAAGATAAAACTATTATAATTAGTAATAAAGAATATTTAAAACCAGTAGTTTGCTGGAACTTTTATTAAGAAATAAACTTTATTAAAAATTAAAACATAATCTTCAGTTAATGCTAATGATGAAAAAATCTATAAATAAATTTTAATTGCTACAAATGCACATAAGAAGAAATATATCTCTTCTGAATCAATTAATAAAAATAAGAGTTTCAAGTATTTAAATATAATTTCAAGACTTTTTCAAAGTACATCGAAAAGAATATCTATCAGTGGTATCTCACTTTCTAGCTTTATGACTGTAAGGAAAAATTTTAAACCAGACTATATCTACTGGGATGATACAAATGAACAAGTTGATCGTCTTCATCTACTTGTAACATCTCAAGGCGCTGGAAATCCTGGTCATGATAATGAAATAATGTTAATAATTGAGAAGCACAAATCATATATTAAGAGGCGTTTCATTGACTTTCATTCATTCGCATAATGAGCATCGACGTGTTCAAACATCCTCTTAATCGTAAAACAACTGTGATAGCACAACCAGGACCAGCAGGAGCTTCTGGAGTTGGATTTACCGTCAACTCACAGGGAGATTACGATATAGAAGGTAAACGGATTTGCAACATAACTAAAGCAGAAGAAGAAAACGACGCAGTAAATTTAAAACTTGCACAAAATCTCATTCAAAACAAGGTTTGAATAGTATATCAAGTTACATCTTCAATACGAGCAGAGATTGATAATTTTCAAATACTGTTGAAAATTCTTGAAGATACTATAAATACAAAATTGAAGAACTTGGAATATCAAATAAAGCTTGCCTATAGAAACGCTAATATTATTGGACAAGTAGATAGTAGATTGACAGCTCTTTAAAATGGACGAGAAAAAGTTAACAGTAGTAAGTGAACTTCACAAGCAAGCTAGACGTACTTATCCTCGTCGTAGGGTTGAAATGCGAGTTATCGATGAAACCAGGCAAGCTGATTTGGCAGAAATGTTACCTTACACCGAAGTAAACAAGGGCTATAAGTACTTGCTGACAGTTATATATACATATATTTTCCAAGTATGCTTGAGCAATAACTGTTAAAAGCAAGAATGGAAAAGATGTTACCGGTGTAATGAAAACTATATTTGCAATTGGACATATTCTAAAGAACTTGTACACTGACAAAGGTAAAGAGTTTTATAATTCTCAATTTTAAGCTTTAAAGAAAACTCATAAAGTTCATTTATATTCAACTTTTAGTCATCGAAAAGCGTCAATTGTTGAGCGTTTTAATCGTACTCTTAAAAAGAAATTTGGATGCAATTTAGTTTACGAGGTAATTACAAATGGTATGACATTTATCTAGTTACCAAGTATATTGATACAAATCATCGAAGATTTTGTATGACACCAAAAGATGTTATTGCTCTTGATGTTGATATCTTAAAAGTACAATTTTTGAAACAGCGAAAAAAAAGTAATCGATCTCATAAATATAATAAGCAAGAAGTTACTTTTTAGCTTCTTGGCTATTTGTGCCCTGCCTGATTAAAATAATAATAATAATAATTTCTTCGTTTGAAACAGAAAGTTAATAATTAAGAAAATATTTAAATTATTGTATGTGGGCTGTTACGTCATCAATGATCTCATGGTACTCTAAGTCCACTTTTACGATGTACCCAATTGATGAATCATTAGGCACCCATCGGAAACCATTGACGGGCAGTGCTTGAGTCATTGCCCAGCCATACAATTTATTAGCATCGAGATAAATCAAATATTTGAGCTCTTTATTTTCATTAAATTCAGATATGTATGTATAATTCGTTTTAGCATAACTGTTACAACATTGGCTTATGCCGCCTCTAATACCCGACTCAACAAACATCATTATATCAATATCAGTTAAATGTTCTAGTTTTATCTTTCTATATCGCAGCATGGCATCCTATGTCAAACCAGGCGTTGTGTAATAGTGTGCAGGATATAAATCATATGCCTTAATACATTGTTCCCTAAAGTTTTCAAAAACATAGGCGAGCAAAAGAACATCAGTTTTCATATAAAGTTGAACATGATCATTCAGACATTTACAGTAAAATTTAGATCAGACATTTTGCGCATGAGCGTACTCTTCATCGGAGTTGCCTACGTCATAAAGAGTAAAATAGAATTTCTTTTCGCAAGAAGCTTTGATTAGTTGAGTTTACATTTATTATCAAAGTACGCATACAGGAAGACACCTTTTCGAGTTAACAATTCACTTTTATCTTTATCTGTACCGGAAAATACCGACTTTACAATAGGACAGTCCTGCATGTATGACGCTAGCTTCTCTAATGACGAAGCCATGAATCGAAAAGAATCGATAAATCGAAATTGCACTTCGCTCCCCTGCATTTACTTGGTAAAGGAAATGTACTTTTCCTTGTTTAAGGGGAGGAGTGTAATTCGACCTTAGAAATGATTAGAGATCGCGTAAATAATGATACCCTCTAAAATTGAGAAAGACCACTGGTACCATTTGACTATCTTAATAATTTCATTAACAACCCTCGTGGGCAGCACCTCGGTATTTTTCGATCAGATGACAATGGACTTGCACTCTTTTATCGGTTGGATGAAAGCGCAAGTTTACATATATGGCAGATCGTTGTTCGTTTGAAATCGTTTATTTCCTTAGGAGTTAGAGCAGTCATTCGGATTGGATTTTTAAGTACATTGTCAAATTTTTCATCCAACTGCCGCAACTCCTCAGCAAACCATTTCGCAAGGTCGCTCTCATCTTTCGAGCACGCTACATATTTCGAGAGTGAGTCGCCGTAGCTACATTTCAAATAATACCCTAAACTTTACAATTTATATCTCTGAAAGACCCCAGTCTTGCTTAAGTTGTCGGGGTCTTCTTTTTCGGGAAGAAGAAAACTTTACAGTCGGCGTAGATTACAAATGGCACTTTTTCTTTCTTTTTATAATTTTTAAATTAGATATGATTATTGCCAGGTTTCGATAACTTTATTTCACAGTCATTTACTCTTTTACAATTTTCAAAATGCTCAATCAATTCCACTTAAGAAATAAAATAATGCATACATCGATCACAGATATACTTTTTATACCTGTCTTTTGATAATTGACCAGCTACTAACACTGACAAATTTTTAATCCATACATAATGGTAGTTCATGAAATCAATATCATCATCGTTAAGGTTAAACACATTTTCATCAATAATTTCTTCGATATAATCATCCACAAGGTATAGCAAGTTTACTTATTTATCTCTTTTTTCCTCAGTGAGCTGTAAAGGGTGCACCGAAAACTTGCCATGACTTTTCACAAGACCGTAGACATTTACAGAGATGTTGTTTAGTTTCTGAAATTTTCTAATACTCCCAAGAGTTACAGGAAATTCAATATTATCAAAGTTTAGTATATTTTCAAAAGCCTTATAACAAGATACACGCCTGGGAATAACAACATCTGGATATAGCGCTGACAATATTGCCTATTTAAAACATTCTTAATCGTCGTTCTGTACATTAATACAAGCTTTTTTATTTCGAATCGTTTTCGCTAATTCGATATAAGAACTGGCGCGCACTGGATTAAATTTATTTACGTTGATACCTAGCTTAATAATAGAATGGAGACTACAGCCGGATCCCTTCTCCTGGAACTCCTCCACCTTGCGAAGAATCCGCTCTTTGATGTTGGTCTCATACCACTGGTTGACATCGGTTGTGGTGAAGATGCTCCTTCCTTTCACCCCAAAGTTGATCGCCTTTACCTCTTCCTCTCAGTTGACCGTTCTCCAGAAATTGGCGATGAGGACTCCATTGACAATGGTGGGACCGTTCTTCTTCAGCACTGTTTCGATGTGCTCCTTGAAGAGGGTCGCTGCATCACCTAGAACACACTAAAATAGCTACTTTTATGGTCAGGATGCTTCGATGGGCCCTGCGCTCCAATCTTATTTCTCTTGCCCGCTATGGCTGCTGCTCCACCTAGAAAAACACTTAAAAGCTAAGCTTAACCTAGAAAACACACAAGAACACTTAAACTAAAGCACATAAAAGAACAGAAAATAAAAGATCAAAATATACATACAAAATGGTTTTCAAGACCCAAGTCTTCTCTTTCGTTGTCTCTGCAGCTGCTGCTACTCAGGAAATGTGGAAAGATGAGAGTGAGCTCTCTAGCTCCGAAACCCGGAATTTATAGCCCAGTCTCCACCATTTGCTTTTACTCTGCGCAGGCGCAGAAAATTAACCAGTCAGAATACTAAGACACGCCGTCCAGCCAATCACAAGCATTAGACACTCCCACTAGTTGATCATACCATTCGCGCATGCGCAAAACACTTTTTACTTAAAGCGCATGCGCAAACTCAAAACGTAGAATACGTTACAATTTAAGGCTCATGCGCGAACTTAAAAACGTAAAATACATTACAATTTAAAGCGCATACCCGAACTCAAAACGTAGAATACAATATAATTTAAGACTCAGGCGCGGATTTATACATGATAATCTTAGGCGCATGCGCAAACTCAGTCATAATACATTAAATCAATTTTTAAAAGTTTGATTACACAAATAAGAATTATATAAAAGAAGAGCTAAATACAAAAAATTAAAACTAATACAAATAAAGAAATGAGGACAAAAAAACTAAATGCATAAATTAAAAATAAGTACAAAAACTAATACAAAAAAATCTGACGGTGGAATACCGTCGTCGTCACGGTTGTTGTAATGTTTCGCTCCTGGCGATGGCGACGACGGTGTCGTCGCATTCTTGGTGGAGGTGGAGGTAGCGGCAGGGTAATGGACCGCTGACCCCGGGTTGGAGTTTGCATTAAAAACTGAAAAAAAATTGATTAATATATATATCTATATTTATAAAAAGATTTCGCCGCCGCCGCCGCCGCCGCCACCGCTGTTTCAGCATTTCAGTTTCAGTATTTTTTTTTATATTTACTACCTTTTCAAAAAACATAGACCCCATCAAATCAATATTTACTATCTTTTCAAAAAACATAAACCCACCAAATATATATTTAATATCTTTTTAAAAAACATAGACCCCATCAAATCAATAGTTACTATCTTTTCAAAATCATAGACCCACCAAATAAATATTTACTATCTTTTGAAAAAACATAGACCCCATCAAACCAATATTTACTATCTTTCAAAAAACATAGACCCACCAAATAAATATTTACTTTCTTTTCGAAAAACATTGACACTACCAAATAGACATTTACTATTTTTTCAAAAAACATAGATCAACCAAATCGATATTTATTATCTTTTAAAAGTACATAGAATATCAATTAAATTTTAAGGTAATGTTCGGTATCTTATTTTGAAGATATATTTGAATCACATTTAACATAATCTTGAATTCAAAATTGGATAAATCTTTTTTTAAAAACAATTAGGGGGTTGGCGCGCGAGGCGCGCAGGGGGCAAAGCCCCCCTAGTATATATATATATAAATTTTACAACTACATTTATATTTTAACTATACATACTTCCCGGGCAGGTGAGTCCATGCGTGGGATGCCACTCGCCAACCAGATTAATCTCTCATTTTCAAATTTCAGAATGTATGTCTATCTACCTTTTGTTACGTCTTTATTTTGAAGAGGTAACTTAAAAAAAAAGAAATCAAGGTTCTTCTATGCAGAGGTCTACTACTCAAGGTCATTTAGATGTCGACTGTTCAAGTTGAATTTTCAATAAATCTAGAATTACAAAATATTAGTATATTATGGGTATTTGTTTTATAACCTTCAAATCTAACAAATGTCTTTTATGTTATATTTTTCGACTGGCTTTTAGCCAAATTCTTTGAATTAAAATATTTATCACTTTTAAAATTATTTTTAATTTGTTTAATTTTCAAAGAGTTTGTTTCTAAGATGCACCGCGAGGAGGTGTAATAAACTTTTGGTTATAAAGATTTATTACAAATTAATCTAGCATCTCACGGGAACTAAAATTTTGTTATAAACCATCTTATCATTAAACTATTAATTTTATTTATTATTGCACATTTTTCAAAAACCTCTTAAATTGATTTGTACTTCGATTAAAGATTTTCTCAAAATCTACTTTTTTTTAAGTCACCTCTCTAACTAAAGGAGTTTTCCTCTTCACGGTTATTGAGTTGTCGACTCCTGAAGGTCATTGAGAGGTCGTTTCTCAAGGTCATAGAGACGTCGTTCCTCAAGGTTATCGAGATATCCACTCCGCAAGCTCATAGAGACGCCGTTCCTCAAGGTTATCGAGATATTCACTACTAAAGCTCATAGAGAGGTCGTTCCTGAAGGTTATCGTGATATCCACTCCTCAAGGTCATTGAGATGTCGATTCCTCAAGTTCATTGAAATGTCGACGTTTCAAGGTTATTTAGAGGTCGGTCTCTCAAGATAATTGAAAGGACGTTTAAAGTTTACTTTAAAAAATTAAATTTTTAAATTTTAAATTTTTTAGTTTTCTGATAAGTTATTCAAATTAAGTACAAAAAAATTATAAATTCAAACTTTGAAGAAAATTTTTTATTTTCGTAATTAAAGGTCTTTTTATCAAACAATAAGGGAAATATCAATCACTCCAAATCAATTAATTAATTGACTCGGAGTGATTGATATTTCCCTTATTGTTTGATAATTTTGTTACTGAGTGATAAATTCAATCTATAATAATAAAGGTCTTTTTATTCTCATAATTTAAATATTTTTAAAATATAATTTAAACTTTTTAGTTATTTAAGGTCATGTCCAAGAACTCGATTGATAAGTTAGGAATCTACGTTAATTTTTATTTTTTTCTGGAGTTTTGTTTTAAAAAATAGTAATAAGTCAGATATTCATAACGCGTTCGAAGGTTTCCTACGATGATTCCCAAAATTTGAAAGTATTATCTTCTTTAGTTTTTTTGAAACGTTTTTAGAACGTTTTTAAAACATAAGACGTTCCTCGAACTTTCCAAAAATGTTTTTATTACGTTACAGGAACAAAGTACAATGTTCCAGAATGTTCTGGAACATAAAGTGACGTTTTATAAACGTGTTTGAAACGTTCGATTGCGCACTGGGTTGATACTAGGGGTCTTTTGGGATCACTGACTATAAATCGGACATCCTGTTTTAAAAATTCAAAACGGTTTATCCAATATGTCTGCAATCTTCTTGAAAATTAAAGAGATATGCTTGAAACTTGTTATCTTGGATTTTTTGAGTTCGCTGTTTATGAAAATGCAGTTAGATTTTTAAAATTCTATATAGCAATATAAACGCCGTAGTTACACCGTATAACACTTTTAAAGTTTGACTTTATTTTAAATATAGATTTACTCCAAGAGTACCTAACTAACAAGTTTCAAGCAAATCCATTTGATTTTCAAAAAGTCATCCGCCAAATTGGATCTGACATTTTTAATTTTGTTAAATCTGACTTCTGATTCGTAATTAGCGACCGTCAGAACCTCCGAGTAACAAGTTTCAAGCGATTTTCTGCCTACCTTACACCAGGGAAGGGATTCTTTATAGCGCCAGCGCTAAGTAGCGCTTTTGATTTTTAAGCGAATTAAACTAATACATTTTAATTGTAATTTATAATAAATGAAATTATTAAATATATTTTTTTTCTATTTTTCTAATGATTTCATTTATAAATTTGTATAATACAAATAAATTTCAATTTAAACCTAAAAACAAAAGCATTCGAAACAAATTGACAAAAAGTGATAGTCAAATCGCTAATTTTTAGGGTTAAGGTGCCTTTTTCTTGACTTTCTTTATTTCATTTCAACATTAAAAACAACGAAAGCTTCAGACAAAATTTCCTTTTTCTTTTTTATTCTTAATTAAAAAGTCGACGTTTCGGAATCGAAAGGACTCTCTCTTCAGGACAAAGTTATACAGAAATTATAGCATGTATAACAATACATCATCTGCAATTCAATAGTCAATAATTTAAATACAAAAGGTTACAATTCTATGAATCAAAATATCATCAAATCCAGCTTTAACTCACATAAATGTATCAGAATCATTACACTTGCACGTCTCGTCCGATATTTCTTTCTTTTTAAACATAGAATTTCTTCCTTCAGATCTAAACATCTCAGTGGGCATACTAGTTTAAATAACGTTCCAAAAACGTATTTTTTAGTACGTTTCTGGAAAATTGGACAAAAAACGTACTTTGAACGTTTTAAAGACGTCCCAAACTTGACCCCATGGATCATGTTTTAAGAACGTAATTAGAACATTTTTAAAACGTTTTAAAAACGTTTTATGTCTGGACAATTAACGTTCTTTGTACAACAAAAAATAGTTCCTCAGAAATTAAAATTGTTATAAATACTATATGGAAAAAGTATTTTAACTTCAAAATATCAAACGACGATTGAAATTTTTTAGGTTTGTGAAAAGTTTTTCAAATTAAGTAAAAAAAATTTTAAGTCCAAACTTCGAAGGGAGTCATTCAATTTTCGTAATTGTAAAGATTCTCTTATTGCCAGAATTCAAATATTTTTAAAATAGAATTGAAACTTTTTAATTATTTTAACAAGAAATTTTATAATTCTTCTATTTTTGAAACAATATATTAATTATAAAATTCGCGTAACTTAAAACGGCCATCTATTACTTTCTCTTCAAGAAAAGTTGCGTAATGCAGTGGTTAGAGCGTCCGACTGTAAAGTTGAGGGTCGCGAGATCAAGTCCTACCGGCGGTACAATTTTTAATTTATAAATTTTGTGATATTTTCAAACAGCTCGAAAAATTAAAAGTAAATTCGACTAGAATTTAAATAAAATTAAAGATTTTCAAATAAAATAA
>WNHD01003088.1:0-13438 GCA_011057455.1 Ganaspis sp. Gsp50
TTTATGCTTTTTGGATGAAAATGAGTTGATTTAGACTATTTTTGGAAAATCGAAAATCCGCACGATTACAAGGCTTCCCTATGAGGAAGCAAAAATGAATAAAAAAATTTGAATAAGTTCTCTCTAAATCGGAATTAGTCATTTTCTACTAATTCAACAGTGAAAAGTCGTTTACCGATTGAATTAGTAAACATTTACTATTTTTTTGTAAAAATCCACTAATTCATTAGTATACAATATAACTATTTTTTAGTAGAAAATTACCCACGAAATTAGAAGTTTTCTACTAAAAAATAGTTATATTCTACTAATTGATTAGTAGTCTTTTACTAAAAATTAGTAAATGTTTACTATTTCAATTGGTAAACGCCTTTTTGCTGTTGAATTAGTAAATAATTACTAATTGAGGATTTAGAGAGTAAAATTAAATAAAAAAGTATCAATAAAAACATTTGAATACGAAAATCCTAATAAAAAATGCGAATAAAAACTTTCGAATAAAAAAGTGTGAATCAAAACATTCGAATAAAGAAGTGTAAATAAAAAAGAGTGAGTAAAAAAGTGTAAATAAAAGCATTTAAACAAGAAAAATTGAAAACGACAAGACTAACAAATTGAACAATGAATAAAAATCATTTTAAAAGAGGCAGTTGTTGGGCAGAGACAGGATTCTGAAAATTGCAGTTCTTCCCGTTTTAAGCAGTCGGCCAGGAAAGCATTTGGCTCATTATTCACCACCACGCCTTCCCCAGGTCGCCATGCGACTCCGAGCCTTGTGCACGTACGCTAAAATTCACTTTCGATGAAATGCTGCTATCTATTGCCAAGAGCATGAGCAAAACTGTAGATTCCTTTTCAACCACGGGTTTGAGTCTCGTCTGTTTCTTTTCCCGACATTATCAACCGCACATTCGCAAATCTTCTTGACCGACGGAGATTTTGTTTAAAAGAAAAAAGAGCTTGTAAAAAAAAAATAAACAAAGGGAACGATGAACCTTGCGAATAGGGCCGACGCCCCCTTCTCAAGGTGAGCGACTCTCCAGAGATTACAGCATTTTTCCACAGTACTATATTCATCGAGATTGTTTTGCTCATTTTTTAACACTGATACTTTTCATCCCGAGAACCTACATATGCCCTATTATCATACGAGACCCTCATCAGCAAGAAAATCGCAAAAAGATAAAACCTTTTCAACCTCCAACAAAGACTAATGAAAGTAATCGTTGGCCTTCTTTACAAGTGTTACTTTCTAAAGCTTGTTTTAAAAAACTTGGTTTAAAAATATTTATATAGATGTTTTGTTTTTAAATAGTGGATTGTACTGAATATTGTAATTTTTTTGTACCATTTTTAAACAGATTTTGTGTCTTTTTGTCTTTTTTATAATTTTCTATATTTTTAAGAAGTTTGCTTTTTGACTTTTGTTTTATAATTGATTCTGTTTTTTACTTCAATAACTTTTGTTTCTTAGTTCAAGACCTTTTGTTTTTTAGTTCAAGACCTGTTGTTTCTTAATTAAAGACCTTTCGTTTCTTAATTCAAGAACTTCTGTTTTTTAGTCCAAGAACTTGTTTCTTAGTCCAAGACATTTCGTTTCTTGATTCAACATTTTCTTTTTATTCAAGAACTTCTGTTTTTTAATTCAAGACTTTTTGTTTCTTAATTCAAGATAATTTGTCTCTTGATTCAAGACTTTTTCTTTATTGATTCAAGACTTTTTGTTTCTTGATTCAAGACTTTTTGTTTCTTGATTCAAGACTTTTTGCTTCTTGATTCAAGACTTTTTGTTTCTTAATTCAAGACAATTTGTCTCTTGATTCAAGACTTTTTGTTTCTTGATTCAAAAACTTTTGTTTCTCAGTCCTAGACCTTGATTCTTAATTCAAGATCTCCTACTTTATCATTTATTTCAAGCTTATCATTTATTTCTAAATTTTAGGTCCTCATTTCTTTAGGAGTTAGAAATTGAAACAAATTTTACAGAACTCACCATTGGAAGGCGTTGAAGTGGAAGTAGACGAGACCTTGTCCGTAGAGAAAAGATGCATCTTTCCAATAATCACCCTTTAGTGTGTAGAACTTTTGATACGCTGACATGGCTGCAAAAATAAAAATATAGTATAAAAAATCACATGTTTATTTGCAGACCACAGCAAAATACTCTCTTAGATTATTAAAAAATTAGCAACTACTTTTTTGATTATAAAAAATTATTAACTCTTTCAAATCAATGCAAATAAAGTTTCGAATGTTCATATGAACGAAATTTTTATTCTTCTATTTTTAAAAACACAGCTTTGTCCTTAAATATTATTCTACGTAATAATTATTAACTTTTATGTTATTCTTTAAAAACAATTGCCCATTTTCATTACAAAAGTATACTTTTAAAAAATTAAAACGAAAAGAAAATGGTTCGTTGAAATTAACGATGATTATGTACGCAAAATTTCGCATTTATAATTTTTTGTACACGAAAAAAACGTTACAAACTTCAGTATTATTTATAAACCCTTTTAAATTATAAAAAATTATATAATAATGCACAAGTTTGTTTCATCAGCGAGAGAAAATTAAAGTCTTGTAACAAATTTTCGCAATTGTTGCCAATTTTCAAAAGATTGTGTTCAATTGTATTAAATTATATTTAAACTTTAAATACATAAAAATCAGTGAACAAATTATTTAATGCTCCAATAATAATTTTAATTGTTCACGTACAAGTTATGCTATATTTATTATTCAAATAAAGTCTATGTAATTACGAAATTAAAATGTAATCGATTTACTTGTTTCTTTTTTCAAATAAAATCTATGCAATTAATTACCAATTTAAAATATAATCGATTTAGTTACCTATTTCATGTTTTTATTAAAATAAAATGCAATAAATTACGAAATTAAAATACAATCAATTTAATGGAAAGAAAAATAATTTTTCAGACTTTCATTTATTAAAAAAAACTTTGCGAACTTGATGTTTTTGTAATGAGGAACCTTTTCGGATTATCCTGTTTGAGAGAAGGCGTACCTTTATTGTAATCTTCAAGCAGCAAGTGAAAGTGACCCAGTTTACAGTAAGTTTTTGGATCGATGCTTATTCCTCGATCATCCTCATCATCATCATCATCATCATCCTCATCATTATCTTTAGACTCATCAACACTCATCTTGGTGCTATCAGCTTTCCGATGTTGTTTTTCTGATTGAGCTTGTACTATCATCCTCTCTAAATATTTTATTGCACGAACCACTAAAGCTTTCTTTTTCGCTTGCTCAGGAGAGTTAAGTTTTAGAAACCCGAACTGCCGGCTGAAAAGTAATTAAAATTTGTTCATAAATTAAAATTGTAAATTGCAATTATATAATTCATCACTGTATTCAAATAAAATTCTTTGAATTGTTTAATGTCCTTTGAATTATTGTTTATAATATTTGTATCAAATTGTTATCTATTTGAATCAAAAGGTTTTTTAAAAACCTTGTTTTAAAACTTATTTTCAAAACTTATTTTTAAAATTATTTTTAAAATTTTCATATTTTAAATCTATATGTAAATACCGAGGTAAATATAAATAAGTTATTTAAATTCAATGTAAGGTTATGTTAATATAAACAACAATATATTGTTAAAATAACAACGTAATGTTAATACAATATTAATTTAATGTTAATACAATAATAATGTAATGTTAATACAAAAACAATGTTATGTTAATATAATAAAATATTGAAACGCATTACAATATTTAACCAAACAAATAAATTAAATCTACAGAACCAAGCTTTGTTTGGTATTTTGTAAAGAAACTGCAAAGAAAAACTTTATTCTTTTCAAAAAGAAAATTACAAGAATGTACCAATCTCTCTGAGAAACCAGAAAAAATTGAAGCAAAAAACTAACATGCAAAAGAGACTGCTAAACACAAGGCTCCATTCAAAACACTCCCAAAAACATCATTGGAGAAAAAGTCAAAACAAATCGCACCTCAAGTTTTAGCCTTTTCTTGAATTTGAGCATAAATATGCTTGAAACTCAGATTAGCGGCATATTTTTTGGCTTTCTTTATACGTGTATTGAATGTGGAACGAGTGAATATGTAGGAAAGGATGTCAGTAGGTTGTACGCGAGATTGAAAGGATCGCTTAAATTGCCCGCCTATTCCTGTCAAAACTATCAAGGTTGGGTTTTAAAAGTTACCGGTTTTTGGAAACGAAAAAAGTCGAAATTATAGACACCAATTGCAGGATATTTTTGATTCTGCGATTATAAAGTTTATTTACCTATCCAGCTCCGAAAGTATCTGCAGTTCCTGAGGAGTTAAATTGATATCGTCTGTTTCCTGGGACATTTTCAGAATCGGCGAGAAATGCACGTCAACGCTCAAAAAGACACATATTTATGAGGGGTTGGTTGTTGTTTTTCGCGATATAAAAAATCAACGACGCGCACTCACTACACTTGTTCACTCCATTCGAAAAATACACTTTTTTTCGAAACTACAGTCAGGTTACGTTAAGACGGCACGCGATATAAAACCATTTTCACGGGCAATCTACTTTCCCTTCCGTTGCAGCAACGCTACAATTCCTGTCCCGTCGCCAGGAGGCGGGAAATTTAAAATTTTTATATTGAATCACTTTAAAAAATTATTAATCACCTTTAAACAACAAATTATGTTTTTAATTAGTGTTTTTGCCATTTATGTCTTGAATCTTGTAGGATTTTTTAATTAAAAATATTGTTAAATTATTTTTTAAATATCAAAAATTGTTTTTTGATTATAATTATTTTTATAAGGAGTAACAACTTTGTTTATTATTTTTACTTACTAGGAGATTAATAATTCTAAATAATTTTATCGATTTTAAATAAGATATTACATAATGTCTTAATTAAATAAAGTTATTTGCGCGCAAAAAATGAAAAAGTAAGGTTAAGAATTTAGATATACAAATTTGTATCATTTTACAGTATTAAAATGATGAATTTACTCATTTTACGTAAATATTAGATTCTTCTCGACAAGAATTTCACGAAAAGGCACATCAAAATTTAAATGTTACATGACAGGAGTCAATTTAGTAAAAATACTGCAGAACCGTTTTGAAATCTGCTGCGCTTTTGCCTTGAAAGTGCTCATAAACGTGATTTTACAAGGATACTTTAGTATCCTTTCGCGAGTGAATCGACTTTTTTAATTCTCCTTATTTGAAGTACTTAGGTGAGACTGATTATTCATTAATTCAAAAAAAAGAAATTAATTTTGACATTTTTGTTTGTGCTGAATGCGTCGCAGACCTAACAAAAAGGCTTTGTCGACCGGAGCAAGAAAACTCTTTAAACGGTAGTTTTTTTATTTAATAGGTTAAATATTTCGGTAAAATCGTGACAATTGAGTCCAAAAAGTTGCTAATTTATCACTGTTTCATTAAAATCGGTTTTCAATCATATGACACCAAAGAAGTCATCTCTATTTCGGTCCGACTTGATTATAGTTCTACCTTTGTTTAAAAAAGTATATCCTTAAATTGTTTTTTGTTTGAGACTCTTTGTTTTTGTTAATGTTCATTATTTTGAGATTTGCGATCTAATTGCAACAATTGATATAAATTAACTTCAAGGGCAAGATAAAACAAATGAAATATTTTGCTGGTGTGTAATTAAAATTCTATTTTGATTGAAATCGTCATTTGTTTACTATATATTAATTTTTCTAGGAAACTAGTTGCTACGACGGATTTATAAATTCAATAGAGATTACATAATGGCTAATTATTGCTTTCAGGGTGTTTCAATAGGATCAGTAACTTCCTCGAGCTTTAAACCATAAAACCCTAATAAATGTCCTTTTCTGTAATTAGTTTGGTGGTCTATAATTTACTGCATCCCGAGTCATAAAAAAATATTTTTGTTCTCATTGTTGGGAATATATTGATGTTTCAAATTATTCTTTCAGTTTTACAATGAGTGCTCCTAATATTAAGAAAAGTAAGGACGACGCTAATAGAGAGGTCAGTGATTCGGATCTCACAAATGAAGCAAAGACTATGATAGAAAAATTTCTAGGAGATGTGAGCAAAACATCTGCAACTAAACAAATCGTTATCGGTACTACATCAGGATGGTGTGTATTTTTTACGCTGACTTTTATAATTAAAGTTAATTTAAGTATTATTCTAGAAGTTTCATTATTAGACTGTTATGACAATTAAAATTATCAATTACAATTTTATAATCATTTTTTTACCACCAATATAAATTTTTTATTTGCTTGGAAATTTACTAAAGTCGTTCGGAATTTCAAGTATTTTTGAAAAGTACTTGGTACGTTAATAATTAAATGTGTATATACGAACTTGTATATTAATTTTCAAAGAAAAAAAAATGCACAAGAAAAAATTCTTGTATCCTATTGTATCGTTAATTACTTTAATTTTATGTGTAAAACAATTTTTTATAAGTAGTGATTTCGAATTTATTTTTCCTTTTGTTGATTAGTTTTGATTCTGAGAATTTAAAATTCTTTTTAGTCACAACTAGATTTATTAATTAATAGATTATTAATAATTTAATAAATAAATTTGAAGAAAATTAATAAAAGATGAAAAATGGAAATGAATAAAAAAAGGAAATAAAAATAAAGAATCGTAATTTAAAGGGAAAAGAATAACTAGAAAAAATTGTATGTATTAATAATAATAAATTTAATAATTTAAGAATAATGGAAAAAATGATAGAATTGACAATTATCAAGTTAAAGAAACTTATAAATCAAGAACATTACTAGGAAGGGGCAAATATAAATTTTAAGAAACGTAATTAGGAAAATTTTCTCTTGGGAGTGGTAGATATCAATAAATTGTTGCTGAAAAGAAACTAAAAAAGAAAGAAAGTAAAAAAAGAAACAAAAAAAGAAACAAAAAAAAAGAAACAAAAAAAAGAAACAAAAAAAAGAAAAGATCAATTTTGAATACTTGAAGATCCGCTTTTAAAAATATTCTTTATTTTCAGGATGACCGGATTTTTAACGATGAAAGTAGGAAAAGTTGCAGCATTTGCAGTAGGAGGAGGTATTATTATTCTCCAAATTGCAGCACATCAGGGATACATAAAAATCAACTGGGATAAAGTACAAAAGAAAGCTGAAAAACTATCTGACAAAGTTGAAGAAAAAATTACTGGCGAGGGACCCAAAATGTTAGACAAGGTGGGGACAAAATAAATTAATAAATAAATATAATTAATTTATAAATAATGCATTTACAAATTTATAAATATTGCATCTAGAAATTTATAAATATTGCATTCACAAATTTATAAACAATGCATTTACAAATTTAAAAGCAACACATTTATAAATTTATAAATAATATATTTACAAGTTTATAAAATTATATTCAACTAACGAATCAAAAGAATCTAAATGACGTCAAAAAATCTCAATCTCAATTACATAACGGACCTACAAATAAAATATGATTAATCCCAGAATTCAAAGTATGGAAAATTCTTAAATTTTCTGTTCTTCGCAGGTAGGAAATTGGTGGAGGAAGAACTCATTTTTGGGGGCGAGTTTCGTCGGTGGTTTCATAATCGGCCTAGCTTCGTGAATAATGGAATAATTCTTAAAGAAAAAAAAGACATAAAAGTGTACTTTTGAAGGAATCGAGTCTGAAAAACCGCGTTGAAAACTATTTATTGACAAAATGTTTTAATCATGTCGAATATTATAATCGAAAATATCGAAATTGATAAAGATTTATCCAAAGATTTCCATGTTTTCGTTAGCTTATAGATGTTTGTAATTTTCTACGAATATTAGCAATTTTTTTTGCAAGTTAATACCACTGTATATAATTTTATTAATAACCTTCCTTGAGAGTTTATCATTTGAAAATCAGTTCTTTCCATTGCTTAAGTAGGTGCAAAAGATCCTATTTTGTCTAAAAGATTAAATGAATCTTGAAAATAATTATAATTAAAATTGTTCTTTATCATTATAAAAGTTTTTTATCATTATAATAGTTTTTTATCATTATAATAGTTCTCTATCATTATATTAGTTCTCTATCATTATAAATTCTTTCTCCAATAAAAGATCTCACAAACTTAGTTTTCGCCTAACTTATTGCAATTTGCTTCGTTTTTTCTTTTCCTGCTTAGTTTTAATCCCATATTTATTCATTTGAAAAAAGTTCGATTTGAAAAATTGCGGGATGATTGCAAACAGTTTGAAAAGATAAGAAACAATTTGAGATTATTAAAAAAAACTTGAGTTGATTGAAAACAGATGGAAATGATTGAAAATAGTCGGGAATGATTTAAAATAATTGGAAATGATTGAAAATGTTTGGAAATGATTAAAAATATTTGAAAATGATTGAAAATATTTTGAAATGATTGAAAATATTTGAAAATTATTGAAAACGTTTGGAAATGATTAAAAACATTTGGAAATGACTGAAAAGATTTGGAAATGATTAAAAACATTTGGAAATGACCGAAATGATTTGGAAATTTTTGAAAACATTTGGAAATGATTATTTCATTTGGGAGTGATAAAAAAAATTGTCGAGAATAATATAAAATATTCGGGAATGATTAAAGCCAATTCAAAATGATTAAAAGTAGTTTAAATAATTAAATATCTTCATAGATGATAAATTATTCGTCTTTATTAAAAACACTTCAGAAGCATGGGAAACTGAAAACGAAGAAAGTAGGGAGAAAAAGTAATAAATGAATATAATAATAAAGTGACTGAAAGCAACAGTCAAAGCTGGAATAAAATTTGGATTGGTTCAGAAATAGTTTTTCTAAATCATAGAAAATAGTTTAGGGGTTTTTTAAATTATAGAAAAAAGAAAAATAGATGATTTCGTGAGAAAGGATTATAAAAGGTTTTTTTTTTGTTGCAGATGGAAAGGTTCGTGGATAAAAAATTGGATAAAGCAGAGCAGCTCCTGAAAAATGGGGAGAGAAACACTCGTCGCTGGTATCACTCGCTGACTGGCGATTCCTCTTTCCAAGTAAAAGAAATCCACATTTTCCTGGCAGCCTTTGGAGCCGGTCTCGCAATTGGCCTCGCTTCAGCTAATTAGGTATAATTGTGTTGTACTCTAATTATAAATAGATTTCATTCGAGACTTGCGAAAAGAATCTCACGTTGGACCGGCATCTCACTGGTGACGAAATAATTAATAAACTTACCAAACAAACGAGAAAACTGCACATTGGAACGTACGCAGTAAAATGAGAAGCTAATTTTTCTATCATCGACCAAGAAACGAAGCTCTTTAGACCACAAAGTACTGTTTGACAGTTAAAAAAGTTAAAAATCTTGGAAATATTTCCAATGAAAATAATTATTCTAGAAATAATAATAATAATAAAAACATTGAAAATGAAAGTAATAATTTTGGAAATGCCCGATTGTTAGAAATATTCCGTTTGCTCGAAATATTTCGATAGAACATTTTACAAATGTTTTGAAGAAAAGCAAAATTTTTTAGAGCATTTCAAAATAGTTTTTCAATAAATTTAGAAACGGTTTTAAAACCGTTGTTTTGTTGAATTAGACAAAATGTTCCATGTCAAAGTTGAATTTCGAAGTTGAATTTCTGAAACATTTATACAAATTTCAAAAAGTATTGAATACATTTACGAAAGGTGTAAAATTTCTAATTATAGTACTCGTCTCGGGTGGAGAAAACAAAATTGTATTCAGAATGCAGCGTGAGTTTAAAAATTAACTTATTTGTTGTAAATCTCCGGAATTTGTTTAGAAATTGTTCTAAATGAATTCGCCTAGAACTTAAGATATTTACTGCGATTTTTTAACGTACACGAACTAGTCTACGATACAAATCGATTAATATATAATTGATAATTTATTTATGCTCGCGATATTTTTTTATCCTATGTATGGATATATTGTATATTTTGCTGTGATTTTTCTGTTGAGGCAACTCAACTTTTTTTATTGTCAAACCTTTGAATATCGCAGTTTCTTGGATATTAAAATAATATCCGAAACGAGACGTTGTTAAAACGTTTTAAATAAGCTACTATTATAATATTCTCCAAAAGTCTGATTTTTAAATTTCAATTTAAGTCCTCAAGTTTCAATAAGCGATTTGATTTTTGAAAACTTTTCATTTCTGATAAAACTTCGTTTTTCCAATATTAATGAATATTAATAATAATGAATTTTTCGATATGAATTTTTTGATATTAATGAATTTTTCGAAATTAATTCATTTTTCGATATTAATGAATTTTTCCAAATTAATTTATTTTTCGATACTAATCTACTTCGATATTAATGTATTTTTTCGAACCTAATTTTCGAAACTAATGTTTCAATACGAATTCAGTTTTTTCAAATGCGAATTTATTTATTTTGTAACATTCAAATGTCTTGAATTCTACTTTTTTAGTTGACGTATTGAAAACATTTCCAGCTTTTGCGCTTGTTTTGGTGCAGCAAAAATCTGATTTTTGTCAATTTTGTTAGATCTGCTTTTAGAATTAGCGTATACCGTAAATGTTTTCTTTTCTTTTGTAAGATGAAAAGAATTCTTTTTTACTTTCTTTTTACGCTTATAGTATAGTTTTAAATAGAAAAGTTCCTGCCTGCGCGATTCGTTTATGTAATGGAACCACGATAAAATAATGTGACCTCTCGATTGTTGAATAGTATTAAAACACTTGTAGAACAAAGAAAACTATAAAATGAATAAAGTTGATCCTCTTGTGATGGATAAATTGAACATATGATCAGTATTTACAAATGTTTAATTATTCAGTCTTACCCATAAACTACACCACATCAATATCTTTTCAGGCACTGCATAATTATGCTCCTTAATTTTCTTCTCAATTTCTGATCATTATTGCAGAATATGTGCGTCGAATTGTCTCCGATTTGAATTAAAATATCCTCGTCTTGCTACGGTACACATTAAAATTGTGGTTAAAATTAAAAATAATTTGAACTTTTAAAGGAAACATCGTGATAAACCAAATTCTTACCAAGTGAATACTCGTAGAAGTTTGATTGTGTTGTAATTTTGCGCCCTGAATACCTTCTTGGCCCAATTTATGAAGCAGTTCCTGAGGATCTATATTTCCGTACTCCTGTCTTCGGCCCTTGAAAACCATTTCTTTGATCGGAACTGGTATAACTGTTGGATTTTTTCTTTTGCCAGTCGGCCTGTCTTCAATATTCTTTAAGGAAAAGAGTATTTTGAATTGAAGAAATAGTTTTGCGTATGTATGTAGTTTGTATATATAAACTATGTAGATGAAAAAAAAAATGATATAAAAAGTTACAAAAGTAATAATACTAATAGTGAGTACAGTAATACACTAATACTCCACTATAATAAAAAATATAACAATCCACTATATAAAATTGAAATAAAAACTTACATAAACAACAATGCTGGTATTGTTATTTCCGTAAATTTTTATTTCGTACGTCAGAATAGTGAAAGTTTGGATTAATTGAAATTTGACAAAATTGAAGTTAGAATTAAATAAAATGTAAAGTGTAAAATGTAAAGTATAAAATGTAAAATATAAAGTGTAACATGTAAAATGATCTAAAACGAATTCTCACAAATCGAGTTTTTGATATTAAATGATTGAAAAAAAGTAATATTTACCTTAATAGTATAGACATTATCTTTGACTTGCAATTCTCCTGTGACGGACGAAAGACTCAAACCAGGTCGAACTTCGCTGGGAATTATATTTCCAGCTAAGTCAGGTTCTATAAAAACTCGACCTTTCTTTCTCTTGAGTGGTAATTTCACGACTTCGCCTCGTTTGAAAGTGATTAGAGGCTTCTCCTAAATAAACATTATCAATTAGTACTGCCAATTTAATGAAACTGCTGGAAATGAAAATAAACCTTACGCCTGTTGCTTCGATTATCAGATCTGTTCTTCCAGGAGCAGAAATTGGCGCTTGAATGTAACTTTCAGGTATGACGAGATTCTCTGGTTTCAATTCCCTAATTAATTTGTTAGCCTGAGTGAAATTAAGCGAAGTGTCAATTGGACAATGTACTGCTTTCATTGCTAGCGGCTGAAAAGGTGCCAGTGCGTCCAAATACGGAAAATCTGGCTCTGAAATAATTGAAATAGAATAATAAATATCTAGTAAATAAAATAGTATAAATACAATAAATAATAAATCAAGCAAATAATTAATAAAACAAATAATGAATAAAGCAAATAATGAATATAGCAAATAATGAATAAAACAAATAATGAATAAAACAAATAATAAAAAACAAATAATAAAAACAAATAATAAAAAACAAATAAAAAATAAAATAAATAATTACAGTAATGGATAAAATAGTCAAACAAAATGAATGGAAGCCAAATAAGTGAAATTGAACAAAATGCAATTGAATTAATTGACATAAAAGACAAAGCTTCTTCTGTGAAGAAATAGAATGATTAAAATAAACATAATAGAAAATAAATAATTGAAAATAAATAATAGAAACAAAATTTGATAAAATCGTGCAAGTTGAAATTAAATAACCTGTGAAAATGATCATATGTTGAGGACTGTTTCCCCAAAGTTGCACGAAATGCACAGCATCTCCATATCTTAGACTCGGATGTCCACAAAACACTACACAAGGTTGTCTATAATCTGAACTAAAACCCTCAGCGTAGGCGGACGTGTAGTGTTTCAATCTAGAATTTTTTACTAAAAATGCATGAGGAAATGGTTCCTCGGGAAGATAAACTTTGTTTTGTTTGCTTGTAGAAAGCCTGAAATTTTGTAAAAAAAAATAAGTAATACCTTCTTTCAATTTTCTATTATGAATTGCAGGACTTTTTAGAATATTATTTTCTAAAGAACTTTTATTGCAAGTCTTACCACTCAGCCAGAATATTAGAATAAGCTAAGGAAGTTTCCGCTACTGGAGATATAAAAAACAGAGGCACTTGTGTGAGTCCATTTTTGTCCAAATGTGTACTCAAACATTCGAATAAATCATAAACGACTCCCGATGGATAGCAGGGAATTAAAACACATCCTCCACCTCGTAATGTTACGGCTGTTAAAAAAGAATTAAAGTTTGTTTTATGGGTAATAAACTTTTAATACTTGTATTAATAATAATAGCAATAATAATAATATAATGATAATATAATAATAATAATAATATAATGATAATACAGGCCTCGAACTCAGTTTGGAAATAAAAAAAAGTATCAAAAGTGTCATAAAATTTCAAAAATAGTGTCATATAGTTGCATAACGTTTTTATTTTTTTAAACACATATTTACATTGTAAATAACACTTAAAAGTGTATGTACAATTTTTTTATCTTAAAACTAATAATTTACAAAAGTTTTTTATGACTCTTTTTAAACAATCTGAACTTAAACCAAAACTTT
>WNHD01003089.1:0-13437 GCA_011057455.1 Ganaspis sp. Gsp50
CTTTTTTAATACCCGTGCCGAACATTTACAAATAAATAATAATAAGAAACCCTAAAATAGGGAGAGCGTCTCAAGTCGCATGCTACTCAGTAGGCAGTCGTACCAACCCTAACCTTTTCTAACCTTTTTCTAACCTTTTTTGTTAAAACATTTAAGATCACAATCACTAAAGAATAACAACTTTAGAAATTACATAAAAAATTAGAAGTTTTAATGTCGAAAATAAGGGGACAGTCCTATTTAAACTATAAATGTTCGGGTAAAATACATATATATTTCATTCGATTCGTTTTAATACCAGAGTTCTAGTTTTTTCATTTATTAAAATACATTTAAAATGGGAAACAATTTGTATAAAGAAAAATCTTGCTTTTTGAAAAAAAAAGTTAAAAGAATTTGATTTAGTATTTTTAAAAATCCTTGTACCCCTCATCAGCAATTAGTGAGTGTAATAACCCTACCAAATTGAATTTATTACAATTCGCCAAAGTGTTCTTAAGACTCTTGGCAAGTTCAAAACAAACACACATCTCCTCGTTTGCTTAAAAACTTCGAATGTACTTCGAATTGGCATTTTAGATGCCAATAAGTTTAATTAATCAATTTCTTTTTGCGAAATTTTTTTCAATGATTTCAAAGATAGAGATGCAAAAATTTGTATAACAAGTTTAAACTAAATAAAAGTAGAAACAATGCTTCTCTGAAGCAAAATGAATTAAAAATTTATGAAAATAATAATTACACATCCGCATTAATATACAAATTATTACATGACAATAAAAAAACTATAAAGGTTATTAGAATATGGAAAAATAATACAAAATATAAAGAAATAATTAAAATTCAAAAAGAGTTTGTGAAAAAGAAATGAAAACATTAAAAATGCAGATAACAGAATTTATCGTTTACCCCAAAAAATTGAAGTAGAAAACAAAAGAAAAATATTTAAAACTAATGTAAATAATTAAATAAATTAGAAATCGTTGAAATAATAAAGAAAATATCTGTATACTGTAAAATAATTGAAAAATTGGAAAAGTAATTGTGGAAAATAGTGCAGAAATGAGAAAAGTTAAATAGAAAAATATAAATAAATGAATACCTTTAAATTATTAAAAATTAATATAGATACCCAATAAATAAAGAAATTTACAAACAAATTAAGAGAATTGAAAAAAACATAAACAGATAAAATTTTTTAAATTATACAAATGAAAAAGAAATTTTAAAAATAAATGAAGCAGAGAGAAGCAAAAGAAAAGTAGCTGCGAATTCTTCTGCATTTTTCCTTACAAGATTGTATTCATTTCATGAACACTTTGCTTCCTCATTATGATCAGCAAAAATTTTGAATTTTATTGATTAAGTAATAGTTAACAAAGAATTTTTTCAAAAAATACTAATTTTATTAATTCATGAAAATTTTATGAATATAATAATCTCTATTGTTGCATATTTATCGCTAATAAGACTAAAAAAATTATATTTAAAAGTAAGTAAAATATCTTTTTTGACTGACATTCTATTCCATTCTATGATATTCGATTCTATTTGATAAAATGTTATCATTTTTTCATGAAAAGCAAACAAATATAGATCATTTTATTTAATTATTTTTAAAAGAATAACATAATGATGACCATTATCCGTTAATAGTAAAAGAAAATGTTAATAATGGGTAAAAACTATGTTTGTTATAAAAAAATGTCTGAAATCTAAAGTTTTCAAATATATCAGAAACCATCGCGTATATTTTGAAATATTTAAACTGAAAATAACCATTATAAAATTTATTAAGATATCTTAAACCGTTCAATATTTTTAGTACACACAAAAGAGCATGATATCACTTTTCAAATTAAATATGCAATAATTTTATGGTTTTTTCATAAAAACCAAAAAAAAGTTATTGTATTTGTCTTTTCTCAAGGAATAACATAATAATGACGATTATCTGTTAATTATAAAAGAAAATTTTAATAATGGGTAAAAACCACGTTTTTTATTGAAAAAAGTGTTTAAAATCTAACGTTTTCAACTATTTGAGAAATCCTCGCATGCATTTTGAGATATTCAAACTAAGAATAATTCCTATAAATTTCATCAATATATCTTAAACTATTTTCAAGTTATCGTGTTCGCAAAAAAAGGGACACACAAACATCCGGATTTTATGTCATATTTATGTTATGACTCTTCCTGTGTAAAAATGTTTACGAGAAATTACGAGTAAAAAATCACTCGAAAATTCTGTAGTCTTTTTATAGCATTTAACTCGTATTTTCGGGATAATTTGATATTAAGTTTTCTAGTGCAAATCCTCATTATTATATACGTAATTTAGGTTTACAATTTAAGGATTAATGTTTTCAAATCGGGAATCAAACTCAAGAAAACGTCAAGTTTTATAATCTTACCAAGGTCGCTGACTGTTGCTGCTCTCACCTATCCCCTCCCCTCAAAAAATTTCAAAAACGAAAACTAAATTTCCCCTGCTTTTTATTGCAAAGCTGGAGAATATTTGGTGGCCATTTAAAGCTCATGAAATTATACACAGATTTTTCATAAAACAAATGCATTTTTCCAAACATTGAATATTAAATTATAACAACCCTTCAAATTAGTAATCCGATGGACTACTTCCTTAAAAGTATATTAACAATTAGTATTCTATAATTGATTTGATAATTCGTTAATAACTATTATTTATGAATTTATGATTTTTCATTTATGGAGGTTTTTTTAGAATTACATAAGAAATATTTAACATTAAGAAGTTATTAAATCAATTACAGAATATTGTTTTCCAAACATTTTTATACAACTGGCCAGGTGGATTACTCGTTTAATTGGTTTTTATATTTTCGATAAAGTGCACTTTTCTTATAGGAAATAAATGTTAAATTTCATAGGCTTTGAGTCACCTCTAAATACTTTCCTGATTTAAAATAGAAAATTCGAGTAGTTGTTTTCAATTCTTGAACTTTTTATGGGGTATAAAGAGCAAGACATTTCTGACTTATATTTTTTACCACCGTAGTAATCGTATAATTACATGGTATATGAATGTAAATAATATTTAAAAACTTACTCAGTCCATTAATGTTGCCTGATTCGGAAAAATCAACTGTTTCCGGAGAAGGAGGAGCCCTTTTCTTAAGAGAATTTCTTTCTTGAAATGGAGAAACAGTTTCACCAAGGGGAAAATCAGTTTCTGCAGGAGAAACAGTTTCTAGAGGCGAAAAAACAGTCTCCGAAGGAGGTGAGACAGATTTCACTGAGAAAAGAGTAGTTTCAGCGGATGAAATATCTTTATTTAAAGATAGGACTGTCCCCTGTGAAGGTACGCTATGTGTACTGTCTGGAAAGAATGAACACAAATTGAATTACCTAATTCACAATCAACTTTTTATGAATTTTCATTCCAGGTTATTTTATAATCACATCTTTCCGAAATTTCTTTTTGTAGAGTAAACAATTTTGGATATGCAACTAAGAATTTCATGCTTACTTGATGAAGTCGATGTCAATCAAGCCAATGAAATCTTCTTCTTATTTTCGTCGATGAATTGTCCGTTCCACAACACATTGCTAATAATGCCTAAGGAGAGAAACATGCAATAATAAATTATATGACACGACATACATTTGGAACCAAGAATCAGACTACCCTTTTCAGAAGACTTTTGACGTACTGAATCAAAATCTGATCTGAAAGTTACCACAACAGCTAAGAACTTTTAGATATTCTAACCAAAAGTACGAAAAAAAAATTTGCATGTATTTAAGATTACGTAACATTATGAAATAATTTTTTAAAAAGGTCGACACGTAATAAGGAAATAAAACAATTTCACTTCAAAATATGTGGTTTAAAAAAAGTCACATGTTCTTTGAACGTTTATATATCATTACCCAAAAAACCTGTCGTAACAGAGTTCCTTTGAGATCAGCTTAAAATGCAGTAATTTAAAATCCTTTCAAGAGCTCTTAAAAATAATAGTATCAATTACTTAATGGCTTTCGCTTCTTATCGTTAGTTTCTGGTTTTCCAGTTGAGTCATTTTCTTTACTAGATTCATACTTCATACATCTCAAGTCTCGACTTCGTTTTAGTTTCTCGTTGTTGTTTGCTTCATCGCTTTCCACATCTGACAGTTTTATAAATAATTCCCTCTTTTTCTCGGCTGATTCCAATGTCGCTGTAGAACATAAAGTCATGGTTAAATTTAATTATTTGAAGAATGATATTGTAAAAATTTATAAGAAGGTAATGAATGAGGTTATTAATTTACAATTCATTTCAAGCAAATGTTATGATGTAAATATTGTAGAGAAAAATCAATTTTCAAACTTTCTGGAATATTTAATAAAACAATTATTACTGTACAATATTTTGTTCCTCATCCACAGAAACATACGTATTATTTTTAATTGTCATTTAATGGAGTCTCAAAGCCAATGCATTTTCTTATTCAAAATGTATGAGCAAAAATTAATTTTTTCGTACATTTCATGCAGAATCTTTGAAAATGTTCAAAGAATAACATCTAATCACTTATTTACACATTGTTTAATATTAAATATTTTTTATAGGGTATTTATAGGGTCTTAAGGGAACCTCGTGGAATGCTAAATTACCAAGAAATTGTTAGAAAATCCTGTCTACAGTTTTTATTTAAGTTTTTGGCAACACTTTAAACAAATAACTGACATTACAGTTTTTAATAATTGTTTCATAAAATAAGTAATTTGTTTAAAGCAAATTATTGTTCTAATTTATCAACGCTTGTACATAATGGCGTTAGAGAGTTACAATTTTGGCTGCGTTTGGGAACTCTTTGTTTTAATCCAATGTGAGCATCATACATACATTTCATTTTTTACAATTCTTTAAGGAAGAAATTGTTAATGAAAAACTTTTAAAAAATGATTTCTGAACCTCGTACTTTATTTTTACCTTTAGAACTTTTTGTAATTTAAATAACGAGACGTAAGGATTTTCCGGAAAATAATTTTCTTGTAAATTCTTTTATTTTCTTCATTTATAAAATTTATATAAAATAATGCTAGAGGTTCGCAGTTTTTACTGCATATTTCAACTTTCTGGGTTTGAAACGACAAAAGTTAAGTATTAAACGTTTCAGTATTTGTAATAATTGCTTGAAGAAAGTATCGTTATTTATCAACTTCTTTTAAAAATAAACGAAGCCACTCGCAGTTGCTTCTTAGTTTACAACTTTCTGTTTGAAGAGATAGAAATGTATGTTAGCCATAAAGTTATAATTTTATACATTTTTTTAAACACTCTTTTCTTGTTACTTAATAGCTGAATATGAAATAAAACTAGAGAATTGTATTATTTTGTGCACTTTCAACTTTTCAAGAATTAACTATCTACTCTTCAATAACACTTAACAGATACGATTTTTGTTATCGCTATTTCACAATTTCTTATGTTTTGAAAAATATGGATATCCTAATAACTAAATAAGATTATTGCAAAATTATTCTACAATCACTATTTAATGTTCAATTTAAAGCCAAAGGAGAAAAAAATCTTAATGTAAAAAGAAAATTCCTAACATAATTGCACATAACATCTGCATAATAATATGACATAAATAATAGAAACAAAATCAATTAATATTTAGAAATGTTGCAACTGAGGAAAGAGGAAATAATATAAATAAGATCAACCTCGAAATTATTTAAATTCGATAGCATTTTTTTATTTCTTCTTAATTGTAAAAGGAATTACTTTGTCTATTTTACTAATTACATTTCAAAATTTGCTTTTCTTCCAAATATTGTCAAAATGTAGATATATGTAATAATATTACAACTTTGAACGATAATGATTCTTGGGATGATACAAATTAATAGTTCTCACTTGTATACAAATGTGAAGAGGCATGCAAAGAAGAAAAAAGAGGAACAGAATTTTTGTGATCTTTCAAATGAAAACGATTAAGAGGAGGAAGAGAAAAAAGAGAAACTGTTTGAGGTAGGTATCGACTTTTATTTTTAGGAGTTTAAATCAAATATAATCAACTTACTTGCATGACAACAAACGGTTTCTACAGGATACGGTTTTCCTTCAGAATTGCACCACGTGACCTTATCAAAAGTCGTGTTTTCATTTAGATAAAGTTTTTCTAAGCTCAATAGACGAAACATCGGGAGGAAAGTAGCTTGCAGTTATTTTTCCATTCTCGTAAACTGCCCAATTCGTTTTTATAATTTCGATGCCATCGGAAAACACAACAGCATACGGTTGCGGGCTAACTACGATATTGCTTGCATCGCATGATTTCTGAAAATAATTATATCACTAATTATATCAATATGAACAATAAATAGATATAAATATTAACAATAAACATAAAGAATAAAAAACAATTGTTTGTGACTATATTATAATACAAATACTATTAAATAGAGATGTTGAAAATTAATAATATTATGTTATATCCAGTGGTAGTTCATACCAATAAAGCGTACAAGAAGAATACATTCCTAAAGGAATACTTATTGAGAATACTTGGAAATAGGAAATATTTACAATATATGGAAGAATTTTAGAGTATACTAGAAATCTGTTTTGGTTTTTGCTAATAGGAATTGCTTTCAAAAGTTAATAATAATAATAACAGAATCTAATTATCTCGATTTTAAATGCATTTAATTTTATTGTAATATATTTATATCACTTTTAAATTTTACTTTTAACAAATAAAAAAAAATTTTAATTTAAAAAATAAATCAAAATAAATATCAACAAACATAACCTAACCTTCTTTTTACTTCTGAAAACCCTTTTTTCAAATAACTTATTTCTGTACACTAATGTTTGCCCTCGACTTTATATTTTAATCCGCTCGGTATAATATCATCACATGGCTCTTGGAATCAAATTTATCGTAAAAAACACGGGAATAAACTAACCGATCATCAATCGGATAAAGTCGGTAACCGTCGGGCGGCCATCTTTATCCAATTGATAATAGGTTAGTTAATCCCTTGTCCTAATAATCTAATATACTAATTTTCAGTTTCATGTAATTATATCCTATAGTCCATTAAATCACAGTTGACAGTAATTTTAAAAATTCATTAATAAATTCACATAATCTCAATGTCATCATCTTAGGTGTTCGCAAGACACTCACAGGTGGCTTTTACCCTCGCTTACAAAGTTTATGAAATTACAGAGGTAGTATTGTAATTAAAAAAATATTTTAAAACTGTAAGCAGATGTAGGATCATGTACTACTGTGACAAATGTTTCTACAGAGATCCTGCAGATAACTTTGTCTCCGTGGCACATTGCCTTCAAAATATTGTACGTTTTAGTACTGGGTAATTTACTTTTAAAATGAAAAAAAGACATCAAATTTCTAACGGCCAATTCACTTACATTCTTTAATAAAAAATTAATTTTTTGTTTAAAGTTTGCACTGACATTGATAAAAAATAGTCTCTCTAAAAGATTTGAAAAGTCGAGTCGAGTAGAGCCGATTTTGCCAGGCAAGTCGTGTTAAATTTAACATAACCTTTAGTACTATATTATCATACAACTAACTTTATACCATAATTTAAAGATCATTAGCTCCATTGTTGCTGGATCAATATAAATAGGTGATGACAATTTTACACTTACAATTTCCTTCCTTTCTTCATGAAGCGCAAAAATAAGATAAGATATGAGCACGTTGAATTCGTTGAAATTGCACGAAACCACATACACAGTCACAGTTACTCCCTCCACTGAGTTACGTCACGTTCCCAGGGTTGCGAACGTATTATACCTGACGTAAATTACATAGTTTTTTACATGTATATTTCATACGTATATTACGTCTTTATTTTTTTACACAATGCATTTTTGATGGAGTGGGGGGTATTATACGTAAGATACGTATTTTACCTACCACGTAATATACGTAGAAAACTCCGAGTTACGCGTAACTGCGCAACCCTGCCGTGTGGTAGTGTGTCGCTGTCATCAGCAAAATTATCGATATCCTCAAATTATTTATTTTTCGAAAAATAATTGCCAGTGCACGATACAACAACAAATATTTTAACAAAAGAGTACAGGTTAATTTTAAGTTAAACCGTTAAACAACGAACGCAATCCTTCTGTCAAAATATTTTATGTTTCTCGTTAACTGTCAATTTTTCTTTTGGAGAATGAGATTTCGAGATATCGATAATTCTGGTAATCGATATCCTACGGGACGCGTCGCGTTCTAGACATTGAAAACCTAACCTCAAAACCACCTATTCGGGACTCTTCTTCAAGTCTTTTCACCTCGAGAACTCAAACGTAGCATGCAGTGCTCTTGTTTCTTGGCTTGGATGGATAATCAAAATCAAGAAGTAACTTACTTTCTGTAACAACATTAATGTGCATTAAAAAGTGTGATAGAAACTGAAATTTTATTCATTATGAATAATTCTACGAAATACAAAATGAAACGCTTATGCGGTTATTCGAAGCGTCATCTAAGACGCATTGTAAAAAAGGAAACCGAAAAGGACTTGCAAAAGAAGGATGACGAAAAATCTAAATCTTTTGACTCATCTTTATCAAGTGACAGTGACAACCTTAATTTTACCAGGTAACCAATTTTAGTTACATAAAACGTTTTTAATTCACCCCATCCCGGACGAAGCGATTCCAATGATTGTGAAAAATGTCGAAATACAAAAAGTACGTTTGTCTTTTTAAAAGAAAAACAAGGTGGAAACGGGAGCAAACCAAAGCAATTATAATAGCAATCGAAATAAGAAAATTTATCATAAAAAAATATTACACATTAATAACTGAAAATTCATTCAAATTTTATGTTTTTCATAACAAAAATGTTAAAATTTATTTGAATTACAATACGCAAATTCTTAATCTTTTAACGTGGCGCGCAATTGAAATGAATAATTTTTATTGTGAATATTCTGTGGTAAATTTATCTACTGATAATTTATTTAAAAAAAATAATTTTTTAAATATAAAAGAATGAAAGTATAAATGTGACTTAAAAAATTGTTCAAGAACTATTAAAACAAACATCTAAAATATAATTCATATGAAATAAGGCAGTGAATTTGAAGCAAAAAATATAAATGTTATTTAGAAAATTGCAATTTTAAGATATACAGCATGAAATAATTAAGCAGTACATTGCAATCAAGATAGTAATTATGAAAAGAAGTTCAAACTACATTAAAAATTCAGAAACTACTGCGAAACTTTTCGACTGATTAAGACTTTGCAATTGCAACTACATTATTCACTAAATAAATTGATTTGAAACATGATTAAATGTTTCAACATTACTGCACATATTGATAAAGTGTAGTATTTTAGAACATATAAGTGCAGTATTTGTTACATGCATTTTGAAGATCCATCGCTATAACAGGGATAACAGTTCGTCCCCTTTTTTCCTTTTTTTAAAAATCCCCTAAAACACATAAAATTATGTTTTTTATCCCCTTCTTCTATCCTTTAATAAAAAAAATACCAAAAAATTGGTTTTTCTTACTCTTTTATTATTTTATTTTTTTACGTTTATGTAAAACTAAAATGTATTAAAAAATTGCATGTTCTTATACTGTGTCATTATTTTAACCTATTGTATTAATCTGTCATTTATTCCATTAATTTAATATTTGAAATTTTTTCTCAATTGATCTGAATATTAATCAATTCTAATATCACTTAATCTAAATCTAGATCAATTCTAATTTTAATTCCTGAAAATTTACATTAGTGCATATCTCAATCTACTATAAGTTTCCAAGTAAAAATGATTTAAAAATTTTGAAGATGCTAATTGAAATTCATCCAAAATTTAATTTATTGTTTAAATGATTTGAATTTCAACTAAATAAATATAGTATAATTTGAATAAAAACCCTAACAAACATAGTCAAACTTTTGATTAATACAAATTTCAGATAATCAAAATGTAAATATCTTTAAAATATCAATTGTTTTGTATTTAACTTTATAACTTTTAAATTTTCTTCTTGATTTTCGAATAATGTTTTATTATTCTTTGATCTTTTAATATTTATTTTTATAATAACTTTATAAGTAATACTTAGTTTAGATAGAATTAATAATTTGCTTTTAAAATAGAAGAAAAAATATAAAAGTCGATAATTTTGTTTATAAATGACAACTTGGACATGACCTTTGATTAAATGTTTGGCTTTTTGTATTATTTTTCTGGAAAATAATTTCAATTAAAATTTTTTTATTTTTTTATTTCTATGTAAGCAAATAATTATTTTGATTTATCATGAAAGGATGGAGATGATTTTATTTTTTAAATGTACTAAACATAACTGGTGTTCGATACGTGAGGGACGGCGCGTTGTGCTGCTTCGTCACCGCGCTATAGGTACATGTAGATGATGGCGCCCAGCACTCTTCTACAAAAATTGCAATATCTCGAAAACTATAAAAGTATCCATCAATTTATTTGTTTCAAATGGAACGTGAAATTATTAGGAATATTATGCGAGATTCTTAAGAGACTGTCCAAAGTAACTAAAAATCAAATCAAAAAATATTTCTGAATTTTTTGACTGAATTTTTTGAATTAAAAAAAAAATTAGTCCTTTTAAAAAGCATGCTTTCTAGCATAACATGTGTAAATTTCATTGAAATCGATCAAAACATTTCAGGAATATTAAAAATTTTAAAAAACATAGAGAAAAATTTAATGTGACGTAGCACCTACAATTTTGAAAATTTTAAAAAATCCTTTGTTATTCGGAAGTCTCTTATTATGTACTACAATTTTACTAAATTGAACCTCCCGGAGTCAAAAGAACCTACACGTGACTTTCGTTGGACCCTAAAACTGCTGGAGAATCGCTGAATGTGGGGCCAGCCAAAGTCAAGCGTAAGTTATTTTTACTCCGGGAGTTTCAAGTGAATATAATTCTAAGAGACATTTGCAGATCGTACTATTTTTGACGTATTCTCACCCTAATATAAAAATATAATGAAATTAACTATTTTTATTTCAACACCAGATGTTCGGAATAGAACCAATAAATACTCTCTTAAAGTTTGTTTTATTTTGATTAATGAAAATCATTATTATTTATGAAGGGCAAAACTGCTAATTGATAATTTAGAAAATCTGTCAGTCATAGCATTAAGTAATTATTCCTGCTAAAAAATCCGGATTAATTCCGGATCCGGAATCAATCCGAGAAAGTCCGATTTGACGTAGGTTTTTGGCACGGAATTTAGTCTGGTATTGTCCGAATTATATCCAGTATTATAAAATATATAAATGACCGTATACACTCCGAATTGAGTCCGGTGATAGCCGGTTTATACAATTTGGATTTAGTCCGGTATAGTCCGGATCTAATCTGGTCTCACGTATTTGTAAAATTGACTAAAATAAATTAAAGAATCGACTGCCGTACAAATTTCGGACGAAAACGGACTTATTTCGGATTTTGAAATTTGCGCCAGACAGATTCCGGACTCGAGCGGATGAAAACCGGTTTTCACTTTGAATGAAATAAATTTAAGAATCGACTGCCGGACAAATTCCGTACTGTTCCGGATTTATTTGCGTTTATAATTTTTGTGCCAGACTAATGTCGGACTTAACCTGTCGAATTCCGGATTAATTTCGGATTAATTTCTTATAGAACTGGACAGTTTTGTCTGTTATCAATCCGGTTTCTATCTGGAAACAGTCCGATTTTTTTAGCAGGGTAGCAGTATAAAATGAAAGAAAATTATTTATTGAGCAACTATGTCATATATAACTTCTATATTTGCAGTTTACAAGCAAAACTAACATCCGACATCCCCATTGATACAATGTCCAATGCAGCAATGAATTTGCAAGATTCTGAGTGTTGTGATGAGAACACATTTGCAGAACATGAAAAAATCGACCAAGAAGAATTATCGGATCAACCAAATGACTGCAGGTTATTGGACTTTAAATATAATAATATTTTTAAGTAATATTTGAAGAATCTGTGAAAAATTCAGGAATGTGTACTTACGCTGAAGGCAAACCCAAGATAACTGTGGCGTATTAGAGAACCGAGTGGCGCTGCGACCGAATGCATTTAACAGATTAAAGTTTATTGTAATGAATGTGAAGAAAACATTTAAGTAATGGATTATTAATAATGATTCAACATAATTGTTTCTTTAATGAATATTTTAATTGCATTCAGACAAATTAACCTTAATTCATCAACTTTAATCGCTTCTCTTTCAGTGTGTACTTACAGACTAAGAGCTGGCGACATAAAAATGACATGTATAAGGTAAATGCAAATTTAATATCTAGATAGGTTACATTTGTGTCCCTTAAAAGTAAATGACTTTTCTGCCTATGTGGATAGAAAGACTAATGCGTGGGCGGGCGATCAAAATTGATAAAAATTAGATGAAAAAAAAATGATAAAGGTCAAAGACAACAATTATAAAAATTGAAAGGATTTGTTGTTGAAAAATTTTTTGTTATTTATTAATAAGTATCCAACTAAGCTATTTGTAAAATATCAGACAACATTTTAGAGGATATAACTGTGGCAGACGGCGTTAAAAAGCGCAATCTCCATAAAATTTCCAACGCAAGTTCCAACGAACACGCTGCTACACAGTGGCTCGAAAATAGTACCAGTGGGCAAATTAACTTTGAGACCGTAATTTTTATTGGATTTTAAAGTTTTTTCTTTTAAATTAAAGATAATAAAATTCTGCATAAAACGTTTGTTTTCTTTTAATCCCATCAATTGTTAATTAAGCCATAAAAGAAAAATTTTTCCTTTTAAATGACTATCATTTTTTACTGAGGCTAAAACTGCCAAAAATTATTAAAGCAATTATCCTACAATATTTCCTTGCAAGAACCATGTTGTTAAAATTTTTTTTGTATTTGTTATAAACAAATAAATGGAAAAAATCTGCCTTATCAAATTTATGCACATTTAGTCACTCTTCAAAAGTTAATAATTTCAATTGTTATTAACAATTTAATATGACAATTTAAAAGATAAATATTTTTAATTTGTCATGGCTTATTTTTTCACTTTAATTAACACCTAGTAACTAACAACAACAAAATGCCTGTTACTCTATTATTTTCTTATTTCATAATCATAATTTAATCATTTGCTTGAGGTTGTTTGTTCAAAAATCACAAGTATAGAGAATATTATAAAACTTTCGGTAAATAAAGATTTATACTCATTACATCATTCAGCAAAATTTGGAGCGATTTTACCGTTTATCTTCTGAGATATGATTATTTGAAATTCACTATTTTCTATACAAATAGGTTAAACTAGTGGAAAATTATGTTCATTTTATGAACATTTTGCTTCCTCATAGAGAAAAAATTTAAAATTTAAAAAAAGTAACATTGACATATT
>WNHD01003090.1:0-13436 GCA_011057455.1 Ganaspis sp. Gsp50
AAAGCATCCGCTCAGGTACGCATGAATATACTATAAAAGTCAATTTGTTACAATTTTTATTTGACTGAACTTCCATTTAGTAACGTTTTAATTTAATTCATAATTTATTGCATAATTTTTATTGACCAGAAATTTTGTTTCGCAGAATTGTCATTTAATCAAATTTCCATTTTGCAGAATATTCAAATGTTCAAAATTTAATTTGTCTAAAATTGCAAATGATAGAAGGTACATATATTCACCACTAAGACTTTGACGCAAAACTTAAAATAAAATAATCAAATATTATTTATGATTTTAAAATTTGCGCTAAAATCTCTCGAATGAATATACTTTCAATCGTTTAAATTTGTGGAGAACAGTAAATTTGAAAAATTTGAACATTTTGTTACATAAAATAATTAGAACAAATGGAACTTTCTCTAATAATGAATTATATAGATAATTAAATTGTAAAAAATAAAAATTATAATAATTTTATTTTAAAGCAATTCTTCCGTCTCTCTGTTACATAGAATTTACATTACAAAACTTAACTTCTATTAATTTTTGAGTACTTTTAAGTGTAGGGCATTCTATATGAACTAAAAATAGCAATGGAAGAATTGTAGAACGCCCCGTTTACATATACTACATTTGTTCCTCTGTTAAAGAGAATTTGCATTAGAAATTCTTAAGTTTCTTATTATCTTTGGGTACTTTTAAGTGTAAGACATTCTATATTGAGGATTTGGATCGAAAAACTTGCCCGCTGTTTCAACAGAAGGTCCGCGGCATGTCAAAATAAAGTGAAAATCAAAAGTCGAAAGTTTGATTTTTGAAAATAATTTTTTTGTTGAAAATGGAAATGCGCTATTTTTCATTTGAATTGTTTGTATTAAACGAAAAATGTCGATATTAAAAATCTTCAACAAATGTTCATAAATTTCTTTGGAATTCGTTATACACGCGTGTTTGGGTCCAAAGAAGGCGGCCACCTAAAAACCGTAAAACAATATAAAAATAAAAAAACGTTAATTGTTTAATAATTTTTAAATATAAATAAATACATGTCTGAAATAATGTTTTCGTATATTCACCGACAAAAATTATGCGGAGAAGTTTACATTAGATAAATCTTCTAGAGAGACATTTGTTTATTGTAATATAAGAAAGTTTTTTTTCCAAAGTTTTAAATTGATTTTCAAAAAAACTGTGGAAAACATTTAACTTTCAAGAAAGCGCAATTAGCGCGCGAGAATGTTCTGGAGTGGATAGTAAGTGCTTCAAACATCACATTTACATATCTAATAAATATAAATTTATTTATTATTATTATTAATTATTAATAAATATAATTAGTAATTATAAATTAATTAATTTTTTTCAATATGTATGATACATATAAAATTTTCTAAAGCGGTGTTGCACATATTTTAATTATTTATTAAGTCAAGTGGCAAAGAGTAAAAATTTGTTTATAAATCATAACAAAACCATATCAGAAAAAATATAAATAATATGTCTAAATAAATAATTTTTTAATAATAATTAATAAAAGAATTTACAATAATAAGGAAATTCATATTTATTAGATACCTTAATCTGATGTGTCGAGCAATTACTCTCCACGCCGGAACATTCCCGCGCGCCAATTGTGTTTTCTTAAAAGCAAGAAGACTAGAGACAACACTATAGGACTAGTCTTTTTGCTTGAAAGCTTTAAATTTTCCAGTTTTTTGTAAATAAATTTAAAAATTTGTAAAAAACTTCCTTATATTATAATAAACAAATATCTGAATAGAAGTTTTCTTTAACTTTTAATTAATTAACTTTTTTTACTTCTTTATTGTTTTGTCGCCTTTTTTAGACCTGAACGCGTGTGCATACCTAATTTCAAAGAAATTCATAAAAATTTATCGAAGACACGTGATTTGTGTTTAAAAATTCAATGAAATTGATTAATTACAAGCTTTCAGTTTTCAATTATTATTATTTTTTTATTATTATTATATATTATTAAATAGATGCGCATTTGTTTCATAAAAAAAATTCAAAGAAAAAATAGATGCGCATTTTCATTTTAAATGAAGTGGTATTTTTCAAAAATCAAAATTTTAACTTTAACTTTCACCTTGTTTTGGCATGCCGGGGGCCTTCTTCTTAAAACAGCAGGCAAGTTTTTCGATCTAGCTTGTTCGCTATAAACTAAAAAAAATAAAAATTAAAAACAATTGAAGTATTTTATAGCATTCTTCTATGGGGCAGCGACTGAGAAAAGGGTGTTTATAAAAAAATAAAATTTTTATTAATGATGTATTCTTAGATCATATTCTTATAGTATTTAGGCGGTATTCTTATAGTATACCGCCTAAAAAATGTAATACAATCATTTTTGAGAAAAAAAATTTTTTGGTCATAAACGCCCTTTTCTCCGACGCGGACACATATACTAACTTGAAAATATAAACTAAAAAATTGTAGAATGTCCCATATACACTGACTTAAAACATAAGACTTAATAAAAAGATTTTATCACATCTTAGTTATCATATTTGGCTTGATTTCTGTACCCTATATTAAAGAAAGTTTTAAATTCTTCAAAAAAATATAACTTAATAATTAAATATGTTAAATATTTCACTTTAAAAGTCTTTTTAAATTTAAATGAGTTTCAAATAAAATCTTTCTTAATTTAACTAGAAAAGCTTAATCTTAATCTTAATCTTCATCCGATGATTCTTCTTCTGGCATTGTTTGGGCCTTTTCTTGAGCAGCCAGTTTGTTTCGTTTTTCTCTATAATAAAGCAATTAAATAATTGTTTCACAGTAAATATATAAATGAATATATTTTTTAATGAAATCAGACCTTTGTATTTTAAATCTTTGATGTAATTTGTCGTTTTGAAAAACAGAATAATAAATAACAGCAATAGTAATAAGATAAAAAAAACCATAACTAAAAATTAAAAATGGCAGATTAAAATTTTTGTGTTTCAAGTAGTTGAAAACTTGACGTTAAATTTGGTTTGACATTTTCAAGGTTCTAATTCTGATTTTATCATTAGTACCGTCAAGCGGGGCTATTTTACCTACCTGGAGGCTATTATACCCATCGCTAGTTTTTAATGTCTAAAATTTTTATATTGAATTGTTTCAACTTGCTGCTTGATGTAAATAATGTTTGATAGTTCTCGGGTATTTCAAAAGTATATTACAAAATACTCCAGATAAGTGTTGTGATGTACACGAAGTGCATTAACTTTTTATTGCGTATTGTAAGAGAAAGTGGTAAAAAACTGAAATCCAGGATTGACGGGGCTATTTTACCCATTTTTTGAAATGAATAAATTTTCAAAATGTTTTTCTCTTATAAGCAAATAAGTGTATATTGCATGATTTGTATACCTTTTTGATATGTTTTCGTGTCAAAAAACTAGAAATAAGTAAATTATATAAAATTTCATGACTAAATGTAACATAACCTCCAAAATGTGAAAGCAATATTTATACGTTTTTCAAGTTAAATTTAAAAACCTTTTCTCTTAAAATCACTTAAAAGTTTAATTATTTTTTAAATTACAGACAATTAATACAAAAATTGTACTATTTAGATATATTTACATTATTTTAAAATTTCAATGTTTTATTTTTATATTTGTTAAACAACTCCAGCAAAAGATAATTTTTTGAAGTATTTTTTCTTTTATTGTACTCTAGACTATCTTCGCAAAAGATTTTGTATAGCTAAGACTATGAAAAACAAAATTTTAGGCTATTTTATAAATAAACAAACTTTGATGAGTATAATAGCCCCAATCGCTCTTTCTGTAATTCCGAAAAAATTTTTTTTGACGTCTAATTTATATGAAAATCTTCAGAAGGATGTCCACAACAAAAGGCAATAGTTAAAAAAAATCTTTTTAAATTATGATTTTTAATGAATCGTTGATTAAAAGTGTAGCGTTTTTGTATGTGAAATAGGCCCTGCTTACGGTATATTATCTTTAATATCAGGATGTCCAGCGAAATCAAAGAAAAAATTTGTATGATTTTTTTCTTCCTTCGGTTTTTTTGTATCTAAAATATTTTTCATATTAAAAAAGTGTGTTTTAACATTAAAGTATTTTTAAGGCAATAAAAATTATTTTTTTATTAGTATACATTGCATCCTCATGAAAAAAGTATTATTTTCGTAGAATTTTTGGCTTTCGATTTTTTGATGCTTTTCTATTTTTTCCGACCTCAGGAGTCCAAAAATGACATTTTTACAAAATGTCATTTTTTTATTTTAAATTTAACTTCAGTGGCTATATAAAAGATAAAACAAAATATGAATTTATCAGTTTTTGAAAAATTTCTCCTTAATTACAATATACTATTGACTATTTTAAAATAATCGACAAAGCAAAATATCATTATAAACTTTCCGCTTTTTAAAACAAAATATTTAATACTACAAGTAAAATACTAATCTTCTTATTACTTTACAATAAACTAATATTGTTTTTTTATAGTTTAAATATATATATCGATGACATTTGTTTTTTGGCAGTACTTTCTAAAACTGATATTTCTTGCTTTTTAGATTATTTCAAATTTTTTCAATTCAAAAAAACAACTTATTTTTTAACATTTTTAAAAAATTTTCTGACTTTTGCTGAAATTCCACGATTTTATTTGACTAAAAAAATCCCTGACTTTTCCCTGACTTTGCTGGCCGCTGGACACCCTGAATATACATTGAGAGCCTTGCATTTGAATAATAGATGGCATATTTTCAAATTTTAAATGTAACTATTTTTAATTGCAAAAGTGAATTAAAAATAATTTTTCTAATTTAATTAAATGAAATATCAAACAGAATCAAAATTGAAGTTATGTAAATTGTCAGACATTACCTATAGGTAATATATATTTATAAACATCAACGAAATAGCTATACTTATCTTAACTTTTTTAATTAATATAAATATGTTTTTAACAACATATAGAAGAATATAAAAGTGATTTTACATTTTTGTTTGTAATTTAGAACATCTCTAAGAAATTTTTAAATTACAGGGTGTTAAGCAAATTATTATTTGTCAATACCCGCATGAATAGGATTTTAAAGTAAAATTTTCTCGGGCTTGTTTTCCCTTTAAAATAATTATTATAGCTTTTCTACTAAAATGTTAAAAAATTAAATCCTCAAATAATGAGTCTGCAATGTCCGATTTAACATATGAAAACGTAGTTTTAAAAAATTCAAACAAAAGTTGAAATTTTTTTGGTTGACCAAAAATTACGACCAAAAAAGTTAAACATTTTTTTTACATATATGGATTTGCATTAAACTTCTTATTTAGAGACTTTTAAGTTACAGAAAAGAAATATCAACTTAGTTTTAAAAAATTTGAAATGTCGGGTCCAATAATAATAAGCGCTTACAACTTGTGAATACTATGTATCACATAAATTTTATATTCTTTCCAAATTTGTCTGTCATATTAAATTTGACATTTTGAGTCTTCAGAATGAAAAATTATATTCGTAATTAGCGAATCTCATACAAATAAATACATCAAAACGGAAAGTTTTAGATAAACTTTTTAAATTTGAAAAAAATTGTTTCTCAATTACATTAAAATTGCTGTATCTTTCTAAGAATTTATGGAATATTTTTCAAACCAATATTGTTTTTTTATAAAAATATATTACCGGTAGGGCGTCATTAGAATATAAGTATAACTTATTCAAGCTAATTATTTGTAAATAAGTGAAAATTGAGAATTTTGTTTTCATTTACAGCAATTGACATTAGTAAATAAACAGATAAATAAATAACGAAATAATATATAAATAATTAAAAAACTTACATTTTCCTATTTATTCGGTTGTTGCACTGGGCCAACCAATCCTTGATCCATTTCTCAATGGAAGAAACTTTTTCATTGGTCAACAGTTTTAAAGTTGTATCTGCAAAAAGGAATCAGTTTGCTTATATTTATTGTAATTTGAAAATTATGTTTAAGATGAAATATTTTCATTGTAAATTACAGTTTATTACTTACTAATGACAACTTTATTTATGCGAAGTTCTTTAAAAATAAGTTTATGTTTTCGTCCATCATATGAATATTCTTTTCCTACTTCGTCCGTCAATAAAATGCTCAGCATCCTTTTCACTGTTAGACTTAAATTTGTCAACGCCCCTAAGCGTTGCAGTGAAAAAATCTGTAGTAAAAGTAAAAGTTGATTTAATTTTTATAAAATTAAATATCCTTTGTAAAATAAGTATTTTATATTTTTACTTTATAATTACTTTTGTAAAAAATAATTAAGTAATATTAGGTGTCATAATTTTATAAAATAATTGCATACCAAATCTTTTTTGAAGCTTTTTCCAGCCAATTTACTTTCAAGGTTGGCGAGTTCTTCGATACTCTTGACAGGAAACTGATTTTGCTCATCAGGGTCTCCGTAAAAATTGAAAACATTTTCAGGAACATCATTACTTGGCTGGCCATTGCTTTCTCTATTTGCGATTCTTTCCACCATAACACCAATTGTGTTTACTTTTTTGAACAAGAGAACATCTTTCTCATTCACTAAGAAATGCAAAAATTAAACACGAAAATTAGTCGAATTTTACTCAACTGTTCTTTATGAAAGAAATCCGCGCGGATTTCGACGCGGAATCCTTGTGTAGATTTGGGTAAATACTCGAGGAATTTTTTTATTTTAACAATCCTCCTCAAGCATTATTTTTTATTTTAATCAATTTTCCTCCAGATTTTCTTTTGCATTTTATTAATTTTTCTCAAAAAACCATCGACGTTTTTTTTCATTTTAACAATTCTCCTCGAGGAATCCTCAGGAATTTTTTTTCATTTTAATCATTTTCTTTGAGATTTCCTCGAAGATGTTTTTTATTTCATCAAAATTTTTCTAGAAATTCCCAAATATTTCTTTTTTATTAATTTTCATCGACAATTTTTTGGCATTTTACCAGTTTTTCTCCAGGATTATTTTTTATTTTTTACAATTTTTTTCGATATTTTCTTTTGTATTTTATTAACTTTCCTATAAAAACCAGCCACGATTTTTTTTCATTTTAACAATTTTCTTCGAGCAATCCTCGAGAATTATCTTTTTCATTTCATAAAATTAATTAATTTTTATCGAGGAATAAAAAAAAATTGTTAATATGAAAAAAATCATCAAGAATTCCTCGAGGAAAATAAAAAAAAGTAATCAAATCCTAAAGCATTTACCCAAATCTACACAAGGATTCGGCGTGGAAATCCGCGCGGACTTTTTTGATAAATAAAATAAAAATCCATTTCTCTTACTTTCCAGTCTTTCGATATCTTCTTGCCTGTCTTCAAATCGGCTTCTCTTTTGTCCGCGTTTATGTGCAATTAGTGCTGCAACACCGTCCTTTTGTACTTCATTGGAATGTCTTGCCGTATGTTCATCACCGTTATTTCGAATTGCATTTGAAGTTCCGGCCCTTGGTTCAATACCCTTATTTTGAACTACATTTGAAAGGCCGACCTCAACTTTAAGTGCAAGAGTTGTTTATTTGTATTTTTAATACATGTAATTAATTTAACTGATTATTATTATTATTATTAAATATTCTTCATAATACTGGCCGTTCAAACTTGATGCAAGCTTGTCTTAATAAAGATTTGCAAAAAAGTTGGATTATTTGTTGCACTTGTTATGCAGTAGGAAACCTTCGTAAGGATATTTGGTAGTTAATTAGATATTTAAAAACTAATTTTTTTCTTTTCCGAATTTTAATAAAGGATTGACTACAAAAGTGATATTCTTTGTGAGCATACTTACTGTAGTTAACGGTATTTTATTTCTCTGGATAAATAATTGTAGATTTAATAGAGTTTAAAATTTTCAAATAAAAAGTGTAGATAATTAAAAAAATTTAAAATAGTAGCATTTTGTAAACCACAGTTTAAAAAATCTCTTTTCGATTAAAAAAACATTCCAGGCTTCCGACACTCCAATTACATATCTTGAGTCAATCTTTACTAATTTTATTTAAACTTTTTTTAAATAAAAAATGACGGAATGCATATTAATAAGTTCTAGTGCAAATGTGATTTGATAGAATCTTATTTCGCACAATATTAATCTTACAGATTGTCAAATTAAAAGAATAGGTACTTATTTTGCAGAAAAACAATTAAAGAGAAATTTAATTCTGCAAAGTAGTAATTTGTTTGACTATTATTTTGTAGAAAATCCACTTAATCGATTATCAATATGGCAGAATCGTTATTTATTCGAAAATTAATGTTCCAGAATGTTATTTTAATCGAATCACAACTAGTGCGAACCGACAATTGATAGAATATTAATTTTTCAGAACGTAGATGTGTTCGAATCTTAATGTTACGGAAAAAAAATTGTCTCAAATAAATTTTACATAAATATTTCTGCGCGAATCTTGAAATTAATCAATCACAATTTTCGAGCTACTTTCTAAACGATCCATTTTTAAATTCTAGCAGAAATATTTCTGTAAAATTAATTCGAGTCCATTGGTATATTCTGTAACATTAAAGGTACTTGCACACCTCTGTTCGCCAGCTACTTGCGAAGACAGCAAATTTGTTATAAATATAAATAATAGCCAGTAGTCGATGAAAACGGCCAAACTAGCGTTGTTAAATAAATAAGAAAAAAATTTTCAACAATTTTATTTGTTATAAATAATACCCAACACTCGATGAAAATAGCTAAAATCTTGATTTCTCAAAAAATCTACATTTCCAAAAAATCTAGGGGGGTAGAAAACAGTCGTATTTCATTTTCTTACTCAGCGTGAAATTTGAAGTAAGAAAAAAATGTAGACAATTTTATTTGTTATAAATATTACTCAAGAGTCATTAAGAAGGGTAAAAATCGTGTTTTTTCAAAAAATCGACATTTCAAACAAATCTATGGGGACAGAAAACGATCAGATACTTTTTTTTACTCAGCATAAAATTCTAAATAAGAAAAAAATTAGCAACACTTATATTTGTTATAAATAATGTCCAACACTTGATGAAAATGGCCAAAATAAGGTTTTTTTTTCAAAACATCGACATTTCTAAAAAATATAGGAGGGTAGAAAATGATCGTATTTTTTTCCTTACTCAGGGTAAAATTCTAAGTTAAAAAATTAGTAAAAATTTTATTTCTTCTAAATAATAGCAAACAGACGATAAAAACGGCAAAAATCGCATTTTTTCAAAAAATCTATCTAACATTTTAAGCATTTGAAACTTACTATTTTCAGCGGCATTGGCAGGTGGATCAACATTGGAATTCACTCGGTCTGCACTTTCATTACCAATGGGTTCCGATGAAGAACTCGAACCTTGGTCAACCAAGTCACTTCTGACTGTCTGTACAGTGGAGTTTTCTAAAAGAGGGGAAAGAAATTTAAAACATATAATCAGAAATCTACAATAATAGATAAAAACTTCAGGATAACTCATTTCTATTAACTAATAAATTAAATAGAATAAATATTTACCAATTGCTTTCAAGGGAGTAAAATGGGATTTCATGTTTCTCTCTTTCCCAACTTCTGCTGCTGTGACGAAATTTTGGTACTCTTTCTTCCATCTAATGTGCCTCGATTTTTTCAATTTTTCTTCATTTTTTGCGTCATCACTTTCAATTTCTGAAAGTTCTTTCAGTAAATTTAATGCTTTATATGCATTGTCCAAATCACCTAAACAAACATTGTATTTATTTAAATTTTACGAAGTTTGAGAAATATTTTGAGCAATTAATATTTGACATTACATGCACGTTTGTGATATTTCGCGTCATAGAGGCCCCACTGCTCCGGCATTGGGCACTTCACAGTTTTCAATAATTTGTTTAATTTTGTTTTATCACACGCTGGAGGAAAGTATGCGGCCATTACTTTTTCATTTTCGTCCCTCAGAACCCACTCGCACCTGACGACCTCGAGGCCATCCTCGAACTCCACCACGTAAAACTCATCTTTTGAATCTGACATATTTTATAAACTACAAAAATATTTTTATATTAGATCAACTGACAATTATGGCAATTAATTTGTATATATTATCAAGATTTGCGGTAAAGAATCGACGCTAAGTAAAACATCCAAAATATACCAAAATTGCATATCTCGAAAATTTTTTTACCGATATCATTCAAAATTTTTTTTCCGAGTAAAAAAAAAGAAAAGTAACACCTGTTAAAAAAATTTAAGATGCTTAAGAAATTATGAAAATATGTTAAAAAAATGAAATATTACAAAAATTTTTAATTTTCCTTATATTTGGATCCTATATATCCTTATTAATTAGTCTCAAATTCTTTTTTATTAAATCAAAGGGGTTAAAATCTTATTATATAATTAAGGATATTTTAATTAAAAAAAAGTTTTGAAATTTTAACAAAAACATCTTGGATGCAAAAAGTTACGCCATGTGAAAATTGTCTCAACTCTCAAAACAATTTGTAAAATGAAAGTAAAGCAAGAAAAATGTATATCCAGTTTATTAGATTTTAATTATTTTCTTTATTTATATTTCTAAAATACGCGTCTAATTTAGGAAAAAAATTTCAAAAAAAGAGTGAATAATTTTTAGAAAATCGAGATATGAATGTAGGCGATTTTTTTAATTAGGTTAATTAGATATAGTCAAAAGGTCAATTTCAAGTTTAGGCAAAAGAAAAGTAAATGTTTATAAAAATATTTAATTTCTTACTCAAATTGTATCCTTATACCTATAATGTTGATAACGGTTGAGACGATTGCACTGCAGGTGGTATGATGAGACACGATTTTTAATTTATAAGCACAACACGATCCGATCACATTTCACGCCTTGAGTCACGAAGTTGGGACCGGAAGTGACCATTATAGTAACGTTGACATTTTTAGGTTATATTTAACAATAATATACAACTAAAGAATATTTATGAATTATTTTGTTGAGTTGAATTTTCAACTGCCAATCATAATGACTTGTTAAGTAGTAATAATAGTTAAAGCAATATTTTCATTGGCCTATTAAGAAAGACGAAAAATCCACCAATGAAAAGAAAGGAATATGACAAATGATTTCCGGTCACGTAAAAGCGTATCATTGCGTATCCTGAAACCTGTTGCGTCATCAAATGTGTTTCGTCGAAACAAAGAGCAAAGACTGGTCGAAATATTCAAAGGCGAAATCGTGTCGTGTAATTTTGAATTTCAACTTTCAAAAAGAAAATCCTCGTTTATCATACCCTCGAGAGTGCAATCAACTCAAACCTTATCTACTTTATAGGCATAACAAATCTATGAAGGTAAAGAATTAAATATTTTTTAATCAAAGTTTCCTTTAATCTTTCCTAACCTTAAAATTGCACATGATATATATGTAATAAACCTTCAAACTCATATGAAAAATAGTTTTGCTTATTATTTTTTTCCAAAGCTCTGCGTCTATTTGGCCAGTTCACTGGCAGAATAAGGTGGTTCAATTATTCTGCCAGTGCACTGGCAGAATAAGATGGTTTCACTGTTTGGCCAGTTTATTTAATAAGAAACCTGATTATAAACGCCCACCAGGTATAATATAAATATAGGGTAAGTGAGAGTAAGTTCGGCCACCCCCCAGTAGTCAGCCACTTTGTCTTATTTTTCATTAAATAAAAAACATAAACTAATGTAGAAAGGAGAAGAATAAATTTTAATTTTCTTTCGAACCTAAAATTACTCATGAGCTTAACAAAAAATATTGGAAATGTTTTAAATATATACATTTTCTCTTTAAGCATTACGTGTTTACAATTATGCTAATAAAAATTAAAAATGAAATACAATTTTAAATAAACAAAACTTTTGAAAAATTGAAAATGTAACTTTCCTCATTATTTCTGTCATTCATTTGTGTCAATTTTTGCTTCCTCATGGAGCAAGTATTTTACATGCTTTTATAATTTTGAACAATCAATCATATAGATTACGAAAAACTAATTTTACATTTCTCATAATACTATATTTTTTTATGTTCCAAGAATTGTTAGTCATGAAACGAAAATCCAAAGTGTGTGGCTATTCGGCAAGACATTTTCGGCGCATCATTGCCACTTCAGTTCAAAATGATCGTGAAATGTTAGAAACTTTACAGGACAAAAAAAAGGATTCCGAGAACGGCAACAGTAGAGATAAGAGGTTTATTTACTTATTATTATTATTATTATTATTATTATTATTATTATTATTATTTATTTATATACCTTATTTACTATATTTATTTTTTTTATCAAATTTTGTTTAATTAGCCAGTTTCATAAACCCCTTTCTTTAATGGCGCAAAGAATGCAGCTAATTGACATACAGTGAAACATGCTGTAGGTTTTTTAAAAACATAACTTATTTTTCGACATTTTCTGTCAGTTTTCTATGAAATTGTCTCAGTCTGTTGTTTTATTGACTGCCAATAACTGGTTCATTTTAGAAGCAACAAAGAAAACCAGTGATCAAATAAATGTCAGGAAGTATTTATTAATTTAAAATTTTTAAATAAATTCAATTTTTTAAAAAAAATCGAGTTCATGTATGTTTTTTAAAGTAACAAGTAAAGTATAATATATGTAAATTATCTATTTCAAACATTTTAAGAAATAATTTTTTAAAATTTTAATTATACCTACTTCTGAATCAGGTCTTTCATATTGGTATTTCTTATTTTAAAACTATATCAAAATAATGCAAAATAAAATTTTTTCGAAATTTGAATTTTTATCTTCGCTTTATAATCGATTTAGAACTAGAAAACATCTGTTTTACAGTTTTTTGCTCATGAATCTTTGGATATTTTATTTTTCAATTTCTAGTATTAAAACCGTGTCAAAATACTAAGAAATGAAAGATTGAATTTTTTTCAAAATTAAAATTTTTAATTTTCCATTTTTGGTTGCTTTAAAAATTTAAAAATTCTTCTTTTGATTTTTTGTGCTTTTCGGGTTTATCAAGATTTTAATTTTTTTATTCCTGTATTTGTCACGCTGTCAAAAAAATGCAATTTTCAAACCCAATTTTTTTGCAAATTTTTTATTTTCATAAAAATTATAATTTATTAACTTCTTAAGTTATTTTCTTGTTATTCATGACAATTATTTTTGGATTTCTAATTAAAAAAACTCGCAAAATATTAAAGAATGCAATCCTATAAATTTTCTTCCGAAATTAAAGTTTTTGTTTTAAACTTTTGGTCGGTTGACAAACAAAAATTCACTTTTTTGGAGTTATTTCTGCTTATGATTCTTCCGATATTTTACTTTTCCATTGCTAATATTTGTACGTTATTGAATATAATAAAAAACGAGGGGTCGTCAACTAAGGTATTCTTCGTACACTTACCAGATATTCTCGAATATTCTGTAGATATTCCCATATTCAATATTCTCAGTATTCGAAAGAA